>CAUYQG010038657.1:0-14136 GCA_963574415.1 Tarsius wallacei | reverse complement strand
TGTAATCCCGCGCCTTGGGAGGCTGAGGTGAGTGGACTGCCTGAGCCCGCGGGTTCGAGACCCGCCTGGGCAGGCGAAACCTCATCTCTACAATAAATCAAAAAATTAGCCGGGCGTGGTAGCGCGCGCCTGTAGTTCCGGCTACTCGGAAGGCTGAGTCGGAAGGATCGCCGGAGCCCAGCAGGTCGAGGCTGCGGTGGCCGGGAGCGGCCACTGCACTCCAGTCTGAGCGACAGAGTGAGACTCCAACTCAAAAAAAAAAAAAAAAAAAAAAAAAAAACCCAAATTTTTAAAATATTTTTTTCATTCTTCTCTGTGATTGGTGCCTCAGTGACTCATCCTTCTCTGTGATGGATGCCCCAGTGACATGTCCTCCTCCATTTAGGTGCCCCAGTGAGAACATCTTCTCTTTAATTAGTGTCCAGTGACTGGCCCTCCTTAATTATGGATGTCCCAGAGACATTCACTCCTCTATGATGGGTGTCCCATTTACTTGATCTCCTCCATAATGGGTGCCTTTTTGACTGGCTCTTCTTTATGATGAGTGTCCCAGTAACGGGGCCTTTTTTATAGTGTGTACCCCAGTGACTTGTTCTCCCCTGTGATTGGTGCCACAGTGACTCTTCATTATGTATGATGCATGCTACAGTGACTGTCCCTCCTTTGGGACAGATGCCACAGTTACAGTGTCTCCTTCATAATAAGTGCCTCCGGTATTGGATCACATCTGTGATGGATGACACAATGATTGTCTATCCTCTGTGATGGGTGCTGCAGTGACTAGACCTCTCCTGTGATGGGGGTACTCATAGCAGGGCATTGTCGAAAATGGTTGCTCCCATCATTAGCCCTCTGCTGTGATGTCTGCCCAGTTTCTGGGCCTCCTTCAGGAAGAGTGCCCCAGTGACATGCCCTCCTCTATGATGTGTGTCTCATTGACTGAGTCTCCTCCCTAATAGCTGCTTCTTTGACTTGGCCTTCTTTTTGATTGGTGCCCCTGTTATTGACTATCATCCACAATGAGTGTCCTTGTGACTAGTTCTCCTCTATGATGGGTGTGCCAGTAATTGAGTCTCCTCTATAACTTGTGTCCCACTGACTATTCTTTCTCTGTACTGTGTGCACCAGTGACTGGCTCTCCTCTGTGATAAATATTTGTGTCTCTCTCTTCTCTAATCAATGCCCCCGTGAATTGGTCTCCTCTTTCATGAGTGCCCCAGTGACAGTCCCTCTTCTGTAAAAAATGCCCTAGTGACTGATTGTCCTTGATAATGAGTCCCCCCTTGACTAACTTTACTCTGTCATTTCTTCCCCAGTGACTGGTTGTCCTACATAATAAGTGCCTCAATGACTTGCACTTCCCTAAAAAGAGTACCCCAGTAACCTTACTTCATTGGTGATTTGTGCCTTAATGACTGTCCCTCCTTTGTGAAGAATGCTCAAGCAACTACCCTTCTTCAGTGATGGATGTCCCATTGAGTGGTCCTCTTCTTTGACAACTGTCCTAGTGACTGGCCTTCCTCTGTGATGGTTGCCTCAGTGACTAACTCTTCTCTATTGTGGGTGACACAGTGACTGGTTCTATTTTGTAATAGATTCCCCAGTGACTTTCTTTCCTTTGTATTGGGTGCCTAAGTACTTGATTCTACTCTATGACGGAAGGTCATGTGACTAGCCCTCTTCTGTGAATGGTTCTCCAATGACTGACTATCCTCTGTATTATTTGTTCCAATAACTGGCCTTTCTATGTGATTAGTGCCCCCACTGACTATCCCTCCCCTCTTTCGGGTGTCGCAGTGACTGGTTTCCCTTTGTGATAAATCTATGTGATGGAATCCCATGACTGGCTGTCCTCTGTGTTTGGTGTCCCAATGACTGGCTCTCTTCTGTGATGGATGCACCAGTGATTTTTCTTCTTGTGATGGGTTTCTCAGTTACTGGCCCTCTTCCATCATGGGTGTTCCCAGTGACTGAGACTCATCCATAATTAGTGTCCCAGTGATTGGCTGTTTCTGTGGTGGGTGTCCCAGTGACTGGCTCTTTTCTATTATGTATGCCCAATGATGGTCCTCTTCTTTTATGAGTGTTCTTGTGACAGGTCTTCCTTTGTGATTATTGCCCCAGTGACTTTGCCTCTTAAATAATGGATGCTCTAGTGGCTGGTCCTATTTCATTACAAGCACCCCAGTGTCTAGGCCTCCTCTGTGAATGGTGCCTCTGTTACTGGAACTTTACCATAATTATCATAGTAAATATCCTTTATTTGTCAAGGTTATACTAATAACTGACTATTCTTCATAATGGTTTTATCAGTGACTGGTTTTCATCTGTTAGGTGTGCCACAGTGACTAGCTTTTCACTGTGTTGGATGATCCAGTGACTAGCCCTCTTCTGTGAGGAGTGCTCCTATAACTGGCTCACATTTATGATGCGTGGTCTGGTGATTGGCCCTCATCTGATATAGATGCCCCATTGACTGTGTCTTCTCTTGGATGGGGACCTTAGTGACTGGGATTACTCTTGAATGGGTGCTCCTATTTCTAGGCCGCCAATGTAATGAGTGCCTCTGTAATTGGACCTCCTCTGTGATGACTGTCCAGTGATTGGGACTTCTCTGTTAGGAGTACCCCAGTGACTGAGCCCCCACTTTTATGACTGCCCCAGTCGCTGGTCCTTCTATATGATGACTGCCTTAATGACTAAGTCACCTCTGTGATTGGTGAACCAGTGATTGTGCTTCATTTAGATTGCTTCCCAGTGATTGGCTTATTTCTGTGAGGGTTGTCTCAGTGACTGGCTCCCCTTTATGATAGGTGATTCAGTTACTGGCCAATCTCTGTGATAACTGCCTTAGTGACTAGATAACCTCAGTGATGGGTGACTAGATGACGCTCTCTCTTCTATGTAGGTTGCCCCAGTGACTAGCCCTTCTCTGTGATGTGTGCACTAGTGACTGTGTTTCCTCTGTAATGGTTGCCCCAGGTCCTCCTACTTAGTGTCCCTATGATTGGTCCTCCACTTTGATGCGTGCCTCAGTGACTGGGTCTTCTATGTGATGGGTGCCCAGGGATTGGGCCTCATCTCTGCTGGACTTCCCAGTGACTAGCCTTCCTCTGTGGTTAGTGCCATATTAGCACTCTTTCTAATGGGTGTCACAGTGACTGGCCCACTTCTGGCATAGGTGCCTCACTGACTGACCCACCACTTTGATGGTTGTCTCTGCGACTGGCCCTTCCACTGGGATGGGTGCATCACTGACTGACCTTTTTCTGTGATGGGTGCCTCAGTAACTGATCTCCTCTGTGATGGCATCTGGATGACTAGTTCTTCTCTCTTATGGGTTTGTAAGCTAGTATGCTTCCTCTTGTGACCAGTGAACCTGTAATTGGTCCTCTTTATAAAAGATGCCCCAGTGACTTGACCTCCTCTGTAATGGGTGCTTCAGTGACTGACCCACATCTGTCATAGGTGCCTTAGTGACTGGGTCTCCTCTGAGATATATGCCCATGTGACTAGCTCTTTCCTGTGATGAGAGCCAGTGACGGGTCCTCCTCCTAACTGGTGACTTAATGACTTTGCTTCCTCTGTGTTGGGTGCCCATTGACTAGCCCTCATCCAAAAATGGAAATCCAAGTTATTAACCATCTTCTGTGATGTATTCCCCATTAAATTTTCCTTCTCTCTGATGGGTGTTCCAGTTACTGGTTGTCATCTGCAGTGGTTCCCCCAGTGACTGGATTACCATCATATGTGTCCCAGTGACAAGCCCTCATCAGTGATAGGTGTTGCATTGACTTGTCTTCCTCTTTTACGGGTACCATAGTGACAGGTCCTCCTTTGTATTTGGTTTCCCAGAAACCAAACCTCCTCCATAATGGGGGTACCAATGACTGACTCTTCTCCATTACTGATGATCCCGTGACTGGGCCACCTCTAAGATCGGTGCTCCAGTGATTGGCACTCTACCATGATGTTTTCCAATGTGACTAGCCCTTCTCTGTGAAGACTGCCCCCAACAACGGACCCTCCTCCATAAATGGTTTTTCAGTGACTGGTTCCCTCTGTTATGGGTGCACCGTGACAAACCCTCCTCTATGTTGGATGTTTGGTGACTAGCACTCCTCTAGGAGGCATTCCCCAATGCGTGGCCCCATCTGTAATGGGTGGAACAGTGATGTCCTCTCATATTCTATAGGTACTTTAGTTTACTGGGCCTTGTCTGGGATGGGTGTCCCAGTGATTGGTCCTCTTCTTTGATCAGTTCCTCCAGTGACTGGCCATCTCCCTAATGGGTGTCTTAGTGAATATTTCTCCTCAGTGAGGACTCAGCTGAGTCCTCACCTGGACCTTCTCTGTTATAGGTGCATAATTGAATGCCACTTCTCCATAAGGAGTGACTAAGAAACTAGCCCTCCTCTGTGATGGGTGCCCAAATGATTACCCTGTCCTGTCATTGGTGCCCTAGTGATAGTCATCCTTAAGATGGGTTCTCCAGTGACTGGCTGTCCTCTGTGATAGATGTCACAGAGAATGGTCCTCCTATAAGATGGGTGCTTCAATTACTAGATTTCCTTTGCAATAGCTGCCCCAGTGATGAGGTTTTATACATAATAGGTGCCCCAAGTGTCTAGCCCTTCTCCACTATGGGTGCTCAGTGACAGGGACTGTTTTGTGATGGATGCCTCAGTGTCTGACCCTCCTCCATAATTGGTGCCCTATTGATTACCCCTCCTCTGTTATGGGCATATCAGTAAATGGTCTTCCCCCAATTGGTGCTCCAGTGGCTTCCACTCTTATGTAATGTGTGGCCCAGCAAGGAGCCTCCTTCTGTAATGGTAACCCCAGTGACTGGCTCTTCTCTTTGATGGGTGCATCAGTGACTTGTTCTGCACTGTGATCCGTGGTCTAGAGGCTTTTCCATCCTGTAATAGGTGTCTCAGAGACAAGTCTTCTCTTCTATGTCAATGCCCTAGTGATTAACCCTTTTTCATATGGGTTAGGCCAGTGACTGACCCTCCTCTGTGGTGTGTGCCCCTGTGATTGTCTCTCCTATGTGAACAGTGCACCAGTGAATGGTCTTCCTAGGAGATGAGTGCACAAGTGACAGTTCCTCCTTTAGAATGGGTGTCTCGGTGACAGACTCTCCTCTGTGATGGGAGACCCAGAGAGTCATCTCCCTTTGTGAAGTGTGCCCCAGTGACTTCCTCATCTCTGTGATGGATGCCCAATGTCTGGCCCATTTCTGTGTGGGTGCACCAGTGAATGGCCCTCTTCTGTAATGGCTGGTCCAGTCATTATCTCTCCTTTTTAATGGATGTCCTAGTTACAAAACATATTTTGTAATGAGTACCTCAGTAACCATTTAGGACACCTGTCACTTTTGTGATAGGTGTCCTAAAGAACTGCCATCCTCTTTGATAGGTGCCTCAGTGACTGGCAATCATCTCAGATGGATGTCCAAGTAACTAGTCCTCTGCACTGATGGGTATCTAAATGACTGGTCTTAATTCCAGTTGGTACCTCAGTGTCTGGTCCTCTATGATGGACTCTTCAGTGACTGAATATCCTCTGTTATTGGTGCCCCAGTGACTTTGCCTCCTCTGTGTTGGGTGCCCCAGTGACTATCATCCCTTAGTGATGGGTACCACAGTGACCGATTTTCCTCAGTGATTGATGCCCCATTGACAGGTCCTCCTCTGTGTTCTGAGCACCAGTGACTGAGTCTCATCTCAATGGAAGTTTCAGTGACTGTCCCTCTGTTATGTGTGTCTCAGTGACTGGTTCTCCTCTGTGATGGTTGCCTCCGGTTCGACTGGCTTTCCAATGTGACATGTGCCCCACTGACTGGTTCTATTCTGTGATGATTGTCCCAGTGACTGGCTTTCCTCTGTTATGGGTGGCCCAGTGACTGGTCCACCTCTGTGGAAAATGCTCCAGTGATTGAATCTCCTCTGTGATGGATGTCCCAGTGACAAATTTTCTGTGTGATTGCTGCATCAGTGACTGGGTCTCCACCCCAATGAGTGTCCCATGTGACTGGGTCTCCTACGAGATTGGTACTATAATGACAGAACCTCCTCCATATTGGGTGCTCTAGTGACTAGCCCTCCAAAGTGAAGGATGTTCCAGTAACTGGGTCTCCTTGATAATGGGTGCCACAGTGAAAAGTTATCCTTTGTATTGTGTGTCCCACTGACTGACCTCCTCAATGATGGGTTCTAAAATGACTGTCTCTCCTTTTTGATGATTGTGACAGATACTCCTTCATTGTGGATTTCCCTGTGACTCACCCTCCACTGTTATGGCTGCCACAGTGACTAGCCCCCCTCTTTGATGAGTGTCCCATTGAATAAACCTCATCTATGAGGTGTGGCCTCATGACTTTCCCGCCTCTTTGATGGATGTCCCAATGACTGACCCTCTTTTTTAATGGATTCCCTAATGACTGTTTATTTTTGTGATGTGTGCATCAGTGACTACTCCTCCTCTGTGATGCATTCCTCAATGACTGTTCATCCTCTGTTTTTGTTTTCTCAATGAATGAGCCTCCTTTGTGATGGGTGCCTTAGAGAATATCCTTCTTCTGTGATAGGTGACCAATAACTGGCCCTACTGTATAATGTGTGCCCCCTGGTGACTGACCCTCCTTTGTGATGGGTGTCCCAGTGGCTGGCCATCTTCTGTCATGGGTACCCAAGTTACAGGTCTTCCTCTGTGTCATTTTCCTAATGACTAGCATTTATCCATAATGAATGCTCTAGTGACTAGCCATTCAATGTGATGGTTACACAGTGAATGGTTCTCCATGACTGGATCTCTCTGATGGCTGTCCTAGTAACTTGACCTCCTCCATTATGGGTGCCCAAGTAACTAGCCCTTCCTGTGATTAGTTCCACAGTGACTGATCCTCTTCTGTGTTGGGTTCCCAGATGACTGACTTTTCTCTGATCCACATCTCAGTTACTGGGCTACCTCCTCAATGAGTGCCTCCAGAATGAATTGCCCTCGTTCATTATGGGTGCCCCAGTGTTAGGACCTTGTCTCTGATTGGTGCTGCAGTGACTGACCCACCTCTGTGATGGCTGTTCTAGTGACTAGACTTATTTCATAATGACTGCCCCAGTGAGTGGTCCTCCTCCATAATGGGTGTTCCAATGACTGGCCCACATTTATGATGGATGAAGAAGTGACTAGCTCTCCTCTGTTATAAGTGCATAGTGACTACCCCTCTTTTTATGTATCCTCCATTGACTGACCCTTCTCTGATATGCCTGCCCCAGTGACTGGTTCACCTTTCTGTTGGGAACCCCAAAACTGGTCTTCCTCAGGGAATTTCCCACCTCTGCATTTGATGCCTCACTGACTGGCCCTCTATGATCTTTGCTCTATTGACTAGCTCGCTTCCATAATCAGTGCACCAGTGACTAAACCTTATCTGTGATGGGTACCCCATTATCAAATATCCTCTGTGATGGGTGCCCCAGTGACTGGGTCTCCTCTAATGGGTGCTTAAGTGACTGACCTCCTCTATGATGGGTGCCTCTATGACTGGCCCTTGTCTGTAATAGGTGCCACAGTAACTGTGCCTCCTTTGTATTGGGTGCCCCAAGGACTAGTCCTCATCCATAATGTATATATTATAGACTAGCCCTCCTACATGGTGGGTGTGCCAATGAATTGCTCTCCCCTGTTATGGGTGTCCCAGTGACTGTCTCTGCTCTGTATTACTCAGGTGACTGGGCCTCTACATAAATGTTGACTCTGTGATTAGTCCGTCTCTCTTATGTGTATACAAATGCCTGACCCTCCCCCTGAAAAATACCTCAGTGACTCATCCCCCTTATTCATGGGTGTCCCAGTGTCTAGTTTTCTTTTGTAACTGCTACCCTAATGACTGGCTATTCTACATAAGGAGTGCTCCAGGGACTAGACCTCCTCTATTATGGGTGTGCCAGTAACCAAGCCTTTTTATTTATCAGTGTCCCACTGACTGGTCCTTACCCATAGTGTGTGCCCTAGTGATTCATCCACCTTTTTTGGATGTTCCAGTAACTAGCCCTCCCCCATAATGGGTGCCCATTTACTGCCACCCCTCCATTAAGTGTGCATACATGAATGCACCCCCTCCATGATTGGTGGCTCAGTGACTGGCCCTCCTCCAAAATTGTTGACCCAGTGACTATCCTTCCTCTGTGGTGGGTGTCCGACTTCCTTGGCCTCCTCAATATTAAGTGCTCCAGTGACTGGACCTCCTCTGTGATGGTTGCCCAAGTAACTGGCCCTCCATTGTAAAAAATTAAAATAAAATAAAAGGAAAAAAACCTCAATGACTGATCTTCTTCATTGATGCATGCCTCAGTAACTAGATTTTACCTGTGTTCACTGCCTCAGTGAGGGTATCTTCTACATAATGTGCTCCCTAGTGATTAGCCATCCTAAATTACGAGTGTGCAAGTGACTTGGTCTCCTGGGTGGTTTTTTGGCCCAGTGACTGTCCCTTCATCATAATGAGTGCCCTAGTGACTATTCCACCTCTGCGATGGGTGTCACAGTAACTGGACTTCCTCCATAATGGGTGCCCCTGGGACACGCCCTTCTTTTTGATGGGTGTATCAGTGACTGGCCACCTTCTGTGATTTTTGTCCCTGTGACTGGTCCTCTTCCATAATGTGTGCACTATTGACCCAGGGGCCCACTCTATTATGGCTGCAACAGTGACTAATCCTCCTCAATAGGTGTCTCAGTGAATAGCTCTCCTCTATGAGGGTTGCCACCATGACTGCCCCTACTCTGTGGTGGGTGCCCAGTCACAGGAAGTCCTTTGTGATTTGTGTTACAGTTACAGGCCCTCCCTGTGATCAGAGCACCTGTGACTGAGTCTCTTCTTAATCAGTGCACCAAGGACTGACCCTTCTGTTTAATGGATGCCTCAGTGACTGGACTTTATTTTATGGGTGCCTAATGGACTGACTCTCATTTATGATGGGTGCTCCAGTGACTAGCTATCCTCAGTGAAGTGTGACCCTTTGCATGGCTCTTCTCTGTGATGTTCATCTCAAGTGACTGACTCTCCACAGTGATGTGTGTCCAAGTATCTAAACTTCTTCTAGGTCTTCTGCATAATGGTTGGCCCAGTGATTAGCCCTCTTCTATGATAGATGTCTCGCTGAATCTCTTTGCTATTTGCTGCCTCAGTGGCAGGCACTTCTTTTTGATGGATGCCCCAGTGACTGACTCAGTTCTGTAATGGATCCCTGTGACTGACTTTTCTCTGCGATGGTTGTCTCAGGGGTTAACCCTCTTTTTAAAGACTGTCCCAGTGAGTTTTCCTCCTCCATGATGGGAACTTCAGTAACTGTCTCTCCTCTGTGTTGGGTACCTTAATGAATAGCCCTACCGTGTGATCAGTGTTCCAATGACAAGCTGTCTTCTGTAATTTGTGCTCTGGAGACTGGCCCTCTTCTGTGATGAGTGCCCCAGTGACTGGTGTCCTCTGTTTTATGTGCCCCACTTCCTATCCCTCCACTGTGATGGGTATCTCAGTGACTAGTCTTTTCTTTTATGGGTGTCCCAGAGATTTGTTCTCCTCTGATGGGTTCATCATTGACTACCAGTCCTCTGTGATGACTTCTTCTGTCACTGAACTTTCTTCATGACTAGTATCTAACTCACTAGGTCTATTCTGTGTTGAGTGCCCCAGAGAGTGGCCCATCTATGTTATCAGTATCCTAGTGATTGGTCCTTCTTCTAATGGGAGCCACAGTGACTGAGCCTCCTCTGTGATGGTTGCCTCATTGACTGGACCTTCTTTATGATATGTGTGTCAGTGACAAGCTCTCTTCTGTGATGGGTGTTCCAGTGACTAGCCTTCTCTGTGGTGTGGACCCCAGTGACTGGTCATCCTTTTTATCGGTGATGAAATTATGGATGCTCCTCTATTATGGGTGCTTCATTGACTGTGCTTCCTCTGTGTTGGGTACCACAGTGACTGAGCATCATATGTGATGGATACCCAAGTGTTAGATCCTCCTCTGTTGTTGGAACACCTGTGACTACGACTCCTCTTAATGGGCTGCCCAGTGACTGGGCCTCCTCTGTTAAGGTTTCTTCAGTGAGTGGCCCATATCATTGATGTGTTCCTCAGTGACTAAATCCATTTTGTGCTGGTGCCCCAGTGACTGGCTCCCTGCTGTGATGGAGGTCCCCGTAACTGCTCTTCTTTTGTGATAGATGACTCAGTGACTGAGACTCTTCTGTAATGGTTGTCCCAGTGAATGACTTTTCTCTGTGATGGGTGACCCAATGAATGAACCTCCTCTGTGAGAAATGTCCCTGTGACTGATCTTTCTCACTGATGCGTTCCCCAGGAAAAAACATTTCTCTGTGAACACTGCCTCAGTAAATGGGAATCGTATATATTGGGTTCCACAATGACAAACTCTCCTCCATTATGGGTGCACAGTGACAGGGCCTCCTTGGTGATTTGTGTTCCAGTGACCGGCAATCCTACATAATGGGTGCCCACTGACTAGCCCTCTGGTGATCTATGTCCTAGTAGTTAATCCTCCCCCATAATGGGTGTCCCAGTTACTGACCTTCCTCCATTATGTGTGCCCTTGTGACTGTAATCCATCTTTGACTGGGCCTCCTTGATAATGGTTTGTCCAGTTACAAGCCCTCCTCCATGATGGGGGTGCCACTTACTAGGCTGCCTCCATAATGGGTGACCCAGTAACTGTACTTCCTTTCTGATGGGTGCTCCAGTGGCTGACTCTCCTCTGTGATCTGTTCCCCAGTTACTAGCCCTCCTCTGTGATAGTTGTCCCAGTGTTTGTTCTTTCTTTTTTATGTGTGCCTCAGTGAATGCCCCACCTATGTATTTGTTGCTTTATTGACTGGTCCTACTCTGTAACTAGGGTTGCAGTGACAGGCTCTCCTCCAAAGTTGTTTCTCCAGTGACTAGACCTTTTCTGTAATATGTATCTCAGTGACAGTCCTCCTATTTAATATGTGTCCCAGTTACTGTCCCTCCATTGTAATGACTGTTCCAGTGACTGGCCCTCCTATATAATAGGAGACTCAGTGACTCTATTCTATGAGATGGGTGCCCCAGTGACTTGTCCTTCTCTTTGATGGATGCCACAGTGATTACCTTCCTTCTGTGATGGCTGCCCCAGTGACTGGCCTGCCTGTGTTATCAATGACCCAGTGATTTACCCTCCTGCTAATGGGTGAACAGTGACTGGGCCTCCTCTGTTCTGGTTGCCTAGGAGACTGACTCTCTACTCTGATAGGTGCCTCAGTGACTGGCTTTCCTGTGTGATGGGTCCAAGTAACTAGCCCTCCTCTATGATGGATACACCAGTGACTGGGTCTTTTCCTGAAGGGTTCCCCAGTACTGACCCTCCTCTGTGATGGGTGCAACAGTGACTGGTCATCCTCTGTGTTAAGTGCCTCTGTGACAGTGTCTCCTCTGTGTTGGAGGCCCATTTACTAGCTCTTCTCCATTATGGGTTCCACAGGTGCTGGACCTCCTTTCCGATGTGTGCCTCAATGACTATGGCTCCTTTGAGGTGACTGTCCAGCATCTGGCTCCCACTGGTTATGTATGCACCAATGACTGGGATATCTCTATGATGGCTGCCCCAGTGACTGGTCCTATTCTGTGATTGTTGCCTCAGTTAATGGTCCTCCTTTATGATGGCTGCTCCAGTGACTTTACTTCCTCTGTGATGTGTACCCCAGTGATTGTGCATTCTCTGTTACCGGTATCATACTAAATGGCACTCCTGTGTGTTGGGTGTCTCAATAGTGAGAGCTTATCTATGATTGTTGACACAGAAACTGGTCCTACTTTTTGATGGATGTACCCATTCCTGGCCCTCTTCCATGAGTGTCCCAGTGACTGGACTTCATTTTGATGGGTGCCCCAGTGACTTTCCTCCTTTATGATGAGTGCCCCCATGACTAGCTCCCCTCTGTGATGGACACCCCAGTGACTGACCCTCCTCAATGATGGTTCCTTCAAAGAGTTGTACTCCTCTGTGTTCGATGTCACAATAACTAACTCCCCTCTGTTATGGGTGCCTCAGTGATGGACACTCATGTATGATCAATGACCCCATTGATGGCCCCCTTGTGTGATGGGTTTTCCATTACTGTCCTCTTCTGTATTGGGTGTCCCACTGTCTACATCTCATCTGAGATGAATGTCCAAGTGAGTGAGTCTCCTCTGTGATGGCTGCCCCCCAAACTGAACCTCTTTAGTGATGAGTGTTTCAGTGACTGACTCTCCTCTGTAATGAGTTCCCCAGTGACTAGGCTTCCTCTGTTATGGGTGCTCCTGAGACTGGAGTTCCTTTGTGATGGGAGTCCCTATTACTGGTCCGACATAATAATCAGTGCCCCCAGTGCCTGGCCCTGCTCCTATACACTGTCCCTTCTCTGTGATGGATTCCACATTGTCCAGACAACCTCTGATATGGGTTCCCTGTTACTGGTCCTCATGTTAGATGGGTAACCTAATGATTGGTGCTAATCTGTGATCAGTATCCCAGTGACTGGCCCTTACTCCTAATTTATATCCCAGAGATAGCCCCTCCTTTCTTATGGATGACTCAGTGACTAGCCCACCTTTCTGGTGGCTACCTCAGTGACTGGCCCTCTTCTGTGTAAGTGCGTCAGTGACTATCTCTCCTCTGTGATCTTGTCTCAAAGACTGGTCCTCTGAAGGTTCCCCAGTAACTCGTATTTCTCTGTGATGTGTTCCCTTGTGACTAGACTTCTTTTCTGATGGATGTCCCAGTGACTGTTTCTGCTGTATAATGTGTGCCCCACGGAACTCACTCATGTGATTGGTGCCCCAGTGACTGGAATTATCTGTGATCTGTGCCCCAATGACTTCCTCCTTTGTGATCAGCCCTCCAGTGATTGACCAACCTTCAAAATGACTTCCATAATGACTAACCCTCTATCATTGAAGCTCCAGTGACTGGCTCCCCTCTATCATGCTTGTCCCTTTGATTGGCCCTCCTCTTTGCTGGCTCCCCCAGTGACTGGCTTCCCCTTGTGACAGATGTCCTTGTTACTTACCCTCTTCTAAGATCAGGGCCTCAGTGAGGGATGTCTCCTGACTGGTCTACCTCTGTGGTGAGTACATCAGTCACTGAACATCCTCTGTAATAGGTACCCCGTGACTGTCCCTACTCTCTGCTGAGTGCTCCTTTTTACTGACTTCCCTCTGTAATTGGGTGCCGCAATGATTGGACTGCTTCCATGATGGCTGTCCCAATGATTGGCACTCCTTTGTGATGAGTGCTTCAGTGACTGGATGTTCTCTAAGATTGGTGCATCAATGTCTGTTCCTCCTCTGTTGTGGGTGCCCCAGTGACTTGCCTCCTCAATGATAGGTCCCACAGGAACTGAGTCCTCTCTTTGATTGGTGCCCCAGGGACTACACCTTCTTCTAAATGTTTGTCCCAGTGACTAGGTCTCCTCCAGGAAGAATATCCCACTTACTGGTTCTCCTCCAATTTTGGGGTTTCATTTACTGGCTCTCCTTCATGAATAGTTTCCCAATGACTGTGCCTTTTCCATAATATGTGCCCCAGTGACTGAACCTGCTCTGTGTTTGCTGGCCCAATGACTGGATTTCATATATAATGAGTGTCCAAGTGACTTGCCCTCTTCTCTGATGGGTGTAATGTTGACAGTGCCTCCTCAATAATGGGTTTCTAAGAGACTAGACCTTCATGAAAGTTCTAGCAACTGGCCTTCTCCAAAATTGGTTACACAATGACTAATTCTCCTCTGATGGGCACACCAATTTCTGAGTTTCTTTCATAATGGATGTCCCAGTGACTGGTCATCCTCTGTGATAGGGTTCCTCCAGAATAAATGCTCCATTTATTGATCCTCCCTTGAGATTGGTGCCACAGCGAATTGCCCTCCTTTGTGATGGATGTCATAGTTAATGGAGGTCAACTATGATGTGTGTTTCAGTTACTAGCTGTTCTTTGTGATGGGTACCTCAGTGACTAGATCTCTCTGATGGGCATCCCAAACTGGTTCTTCATTTTTATCATTTTCCCAGTATCTGGACCTCCTCCATAATAAGTGCCCTAGTAACTGGTCCTC
>CAUYQG010038651.1:0-11296 GCA_963574415.1 Tarsius wallacei | reverse complement strand
CAAAGAACGTGATTTTTTCTTCTTTATGGCTGTAGTATTCCGTCATGTATATGTACCACATTTTTTTTTATCCAGTCAACTTTTGGTGGCCATCTGGGTTGATTCCATGTTTTAGTCATTGTGGATTGTGCTGTAATGAACATATGTGTGCAGGTCTCTTTTTGGTAGAAATATTTTTGTTTCTATGGGTATATTCCCAGAAGTGGGATTGCTGGATTGTATGGTGGCACAATTTTTAGTTATTTCAAAAATGCCACACTGCTTGTCACAAGGTTGAACTAGCTTACATTCCCATCAACAGTGTAGAAGAGTTCTCATTTCTCCATAGCCTGGCTAACATCTATTGTTCTTTGACTTTTTAAATGACAGCCATCCTTACCAATGTTAGATGGTATCTCATTGTAGTTTTGATGTGCATTTCTCTGATAATTAGTGAGGTTCAGCATTTTTTCTTATGTTTGTTAGCTGCTTGAATGTCTTCCATTGAGAGGTACTTGTTCATGGCCTTTGTCCACATCTTGGGTTGTTTGTTTTTTTCTTGTCAATTTGGTTTTTGTTCTTTGTGTATCTTGAATATTAATATTAGCCCTTTGTCAGATGCATAGCTTGCAAATATTTTTTTTTCCATTCTGGGGTTATCTCTTTAATCTTTTGATGGTTTCTAAAGCAGTGCTTTTTAGCTTGATAAGGGTCTACCTGTCAATATTAGCTTTTGTTGCATTTGCTTTTGAGGACTCGGCCATGAATTCATTGACTATGCCAATGTCCAGAAGGCTGTTTCCCAAATTTTCTTCTAATACTCTTATAGTTTGAGAGTTCACGTTTCAGTCCTTAATGCATTTTGGAGTCTGGAAGTGTGAAGCGTCTAGCTTTGTTCTTTTTGTCAAAGAATGCTTTAGCTATACAAGATATTTTTTTCTTAATAACACATTTCTATATTGTCTTTTCTAGGTCTTCGAAAAATGATACTGACAATTTGATAGGAATTGCATTGAATGGTAGATCATCTTGGGTAGAACAGACATCTTGACAATATTGATTTTTCCAATCCATGAGCATGGAATGTTTTCGCATTTGTTTGTGTCATCTTTGATTTCCTTAAGTAATGTTTTGTAGTGCCCTCATAGTCATTTTATAGTGTCACTGTAAAGATCTTTCATCTCTTTGGTTAGGTGGATACAGAGGTAATTTGTGTGTGTGTGTATATGAGTGTGTGTGTGTGTGTGTGTGTGTGTTTATTGTGAATGGGACTGTGTTTTTTATTTGACTCAGGCTATTCGTTGTCAATGTATAAAAATGCAACTGTTTTTTGTACATTAATTTTGTATCCCAAGATTTTGCCAAAGTTGTTTATCAGTATGAGGAGGTTTTTGACAAACTTTCTAGGATTCTCTAGATATAAAATTATATAATCTACAAAGAAGGATAACTTATAACTAACCTTTCTCTTTTCCCATTTGGATATTCCTAATTGTTTTTATCCTGCTTGATTGCTTTGGATAGGACTTTCAGTACTATGTTGAATAGGAAGGGTGAGAGTGGGCATCCTTGGCTTGTTTCAGTTCTTAGGGGGAATACTACCAGCTTTTGAACATTAAATATGGTGTTGAATACATATTTGTCATAGATTGCTTTAATTATCTTGGAGAATGTACCTTTGATGACTAGGTATTCAAGGGTTTTTATTAAGAAGGAAAGTTGGATTTTATCAAATGATCATTTTGCATCTAATACGATAATCATGCTATTCTTATTTTTATATCTTTTTTATGTGATGGATTACATTTATTGATTCATGTATGTTGAACCAGCCTAAACCCTGAGAATGATGCCAGCCTGGTCTTGATGGATCTTGAAATGTGTTGTTGGATACAATTTGCTAGAATCTTGTTGATAATTTTTGCATATATGTTCATCAGGGAAATTGGCTTGTAGTTTCCTTTCCTTGATGAGCCTTCGTTATTTTTAATTATCAGGGTGATATTGGCTTCATAGAATGAACTAGGGAGAATTCCTTCCTTCCCAATTGCCAGAAATACCTTCAACTGAATTGTTATCAATCAGTTCTTCCTTGTATGTCTTCTAGAATGCAGTTGAAAAACCATCTGGTCCTGGTGTTTTTCTCAGGGGAAGTTTCTTATTACTGAGTAAATTTCTTAGCTTGTTATTGATCTGTTTAGGGTTTCAATATATTTCTATTTTAATCTTGAGAGGTTATATGCTTCCAGAAATTTCTCTATTTCTTCTAGATTTTCTTGTTTATTTGCATACAGATGTTCAGAGTAATCTCCGATAATCTTTGCAATATCTTCAGAATCAGTTGTAACATCACTTTATTTGCTTCTCATTGTGTATATTTAAACTTTCTCTCTCTCTCCCTACCCTTTCTAATCTGGCCGGGGGTCTGTCAATCTTAGGAGTTACCCTTTCAGGAATCAGCTTTTTGTCTCATTGATCCTTTCTATGACCTTTTTGCAGTATCTGTTTCATTCAACTCTCAATTTATTTTAATACTTTTTTATATTAGAGTTGTGGGGTACAAGTGAGGATTTGCTACATAAGTAGACTGCATGCAGATAAGTTTGGAATTCTAGCTGGTCATCTTTCCCCCTGGTAGTGGACCAGGTACCCATTTTGTTACCATGTGCCCTTTTCTTCGCCCTCCCTCCATCTGTTTCTTATCAGTACCCCAAGCCTACCAATCCCACCTTTGTGCTATGTGACTAGTGTTTGGGACCCACTCATGAGTGAGAACATGCAGTATTCAGTTCTTTGTCTCTGTAATATTTCACTTAGTTTGCTAGTCCTCAACTGCATTCAAGTTGCTTTGAAGGTTATGATTTTGTTCTTTTTCATGGCTACATAATATTCTATCATGTATATATATCACATATTTTTATACAGTCTAATTTTGATGGACAGTAAGATTAGTTACATGTTTTTGCTATTGTGAATAGTGTGGAAATAAACATGTGTTCGCTGCCATCTTTTTGTAGAGTGACTTATGTTCCTCTGGTTATATTCCCAGGAGAGGGATTGCTGGATTGTCTGAAAGCTCAAACACCCTTCTGCACATTGGAGTAGGTAGTAAATTCATGGCCAAGTCTCCAAAAGCAAATGCAACAAAAGTTAAGATAAGACAAGTGGGACCTTATCAAACTGAAAAGCTTTTGCACAGTGAAAGAAACCTTCAAGAGAGTAAAGCAATAATAAATTGAATGGGAAAAAATATTTACAAGCTATGCATCTGATAAATGCTTAACAGAAATTTAAACAAGAAATTTATACAAGAAGAAATTAATACAAGAAATTTAAGCAAACTGAGAGAAAAAATATGAAACAACTCCATTAAAAAGTGGACAAGGGACATGAACAGACACTTCTCAAAGGATGACATACAAGCAACAAACAGTCACAATGAAAAATGCTCAACCTCACTGATTAGAGAAATGCATTTCAAAACTGCAATGACATACTATGTAATGCCAGTAAAAATGGCTACCATTAATAAAACAAAAAGCAACAGGTGCCGACGTGACTGTAGAGAAAGGGTATGGTGCTACACTGTTGATGGGAATGTAAACTAATCCAATCTCTATGAAAAATATTGTGGCAATTTCTCAAAGAATTATTTTAATAGTTTTAATAGTTTCAAAATTTTTTTTACTAATTCTAGGCATAAATTGATCTTGACTTTCCAGCTGCCTTAGGTGTGACATTAGGCTATTTACTAGTATCTCTTTATTTTCTTGATATCTGTGCGCAATGTTATATGCTTCCCTTTCAGCATCGCTTTCATGGTATCCCAGAGGTTTTGATGTGTGTGTCTTTGTTCTTATTTCTTTCCAGGAATCTTTTTATTTTCCTTGATTTTTCTGTTAACCCAAAAGCCATTCAGAAGCATGTTGCTTAATTTCCATGTATTTGTGTGTTTTGGAGAGTTCTTTTTGGTTACATATTTTTATTCCATCATGGTTTGAGAAGATGCTTGGTACAATTTTGACTTTATGAATTTTTTTTACACTTGATTGATGCCTGAGTATGTGGTCAGTTTTAGAATGTGTTCCCTGTGCTGATGAGAAGAACAGATATTCTGTGGTTGTTGGGTGATGTGTTCTGTAAATAACTATTAGGACCAATTGGTCAAGTGTTGAGTTAAGGTTTCACATTTCCTTGTTAGCTTTTTGCTTCAATTATTTGTCTAAGGCTAACAGGGTATTAAATTATCAGCTATAATTGTATGGCTATTTATGTCCTCACTTAGTTTAAAGCAATTGTTTTCTAAATTTGGATGCTCCTATGTTGAGTATAAATATATTCAAGATATATATTTCTTGTTAGTGGATTGAGCCATTTATTATTATCTAGTGCCCTTTTAATTTTTATTGGATTAATGTCTGTTTTGTCTGATATAAAATAGCTACTCCAGCTCTTTTTTGTCTTTCATTTGCCTAGGAGATGTTTCCAACCCTTTACCTTGAGCTTGTGGGTGTCCTTTGTAGTGAGAAGGGTTTCCTGAAGACAGCCAAAGGATGGATCATGTTTCTTTATCCACTTTACCACTCCAGGCTTTTTGGGTGTCATGTTTTGTTTATTCATGTTCAACTTATTGATATTTGGGGATTTATTTCTGTCATATTGTTATTAAGAGGCTACTTTGCTTTTTAAGCTTTGTGGTTGATTCATAGGGTCTGTTAACTCTGTGTATGCCTGTGCTTTTGTGATAGGTGAAATTATGCTTTTGTTTCTGTGCTTAAAACTTTGTTATGCATCTTCTGAAAGACTGATCTGTAGGTAGCATATTCTCTTAGAGACTGGCTGTCTAGGAAGGATTTAATTCTCTTTCATTATTGAAGCTTAACTTGGCAGAGTAGGAAATTCTTGACTGAAATTGCTTTTTTTAAAAAAAATGTTTAAATAGATTCCTGGTTTGTAGGGTTTCTACTGAGAAGTCTGTTGCAATTCTGATGGATCTTCCTCAGTAGGTGGTCTGTCCCTTTTCCCTAGATGCCTTTACAATTATTTCTTTTCATGCTAACATTGTGGGGGCAGGTTATTATGTGACTTAGGAATGGTCTTCTCATGTAATACTTTGTAATTCTCTGGGTTTTTTGGTATGGTAGTGAGATAGGCAAAATTTTGTTAGATGACCTTCTGAAAGGCTTGCTCTAGGGTCTTCTCAGTTTTCTCTTCTCCCTCTGGGATGCCAATCACCTATACATTTGATCTCTTTACATAATTCCAAACCTCTAAAAGGCTTTACCTATTCGTCTCGAGTATTTTCCTTTTGTTTTTATTGGATTGGGTTAGTTCAGTAGTTCTGTCATCAAACTCCAAGGTTTTTTCCTCTGCTTGGATGAATCTTCTGCTCAGGCTTTTAATTGTGTTTTAAAATTCCAGGAAAGAATTCTTCATTTCCAGTAGTTCAGATTGGATCATCTTATATTAGTCAGCTTAGCTTACATTTTCTACACTGTTTCCATTGCCTGGATGATCTGTGTTTTCATCTTTTCATGGCTTTCCTTGACTATCTTTGCCATTCATATTTGAATTTTATGTCTGTAATTAGGGACAGGTCATATGGATGGGTTCCATTACTTGGGATCTGGGAGGTCCTTTCATTGGTGATGACTCCTTAAGTCTTTGGAGATTGCTGGTGGATTTGCTCTTGTTCCTCCTCATTTTTGAGAGCAGATTCTTCTCTTTTTATTTATTGCTATTGATGTTGTTTATGAGTTAGTTAAGATTGCTAATATTGAGGTGGACTTTTGTGAGATTTGTTTATTTTTTAATAACACAGAGTGATCTCCTGTTCCCCTAGGAGAGGTAATCCATGAGGACCCAATCACTGTGGCTCCTGCTGCCTTTCTATGTATGTCTATCCCATGAAATTGCCACCATTTTGTTGGTGCTGGAGGTATCCAGTAATTTGAAGGCACAAGTGTTGAATTATAAGGAGAATTTGTTACTAATGTCAATGGATTAGTCTGCAAGATGTATGGTGACATGGGCTTTGCTCTATCTTCTTCTCAAGGTCTGTATTATTGTCTCAGATGTTGTAATGAGCTGTACCAGTTGACCTCAAATCCGGAGGTGGCTTTTGCAGGAGACATCCTACTGTGATAGGGACTGTGTACTTTTTTTTTTTTTTACTTGACCTTTGTTTCCTCAGGTGAGTGCACAGAAGATCAAGGTGATTGTTGGGGTTATGAGAACTCCAAAATTTCCTCAGTCCCTGGATTTTTTAGGGTGGTGAGTTGGCAAAAAGCTGGTAAGAAAGGGCTAGGTCAGACGGATTTTCTCTCCTGCTTTTACCCTGAGAGCATGATTGGCTACCCTAGTGAAAAATGTGTCCCATGGCCATTGTAGGGATGGCCAAGCCTTTTCTGTTGTACAAAAGAGGTCACCCTTCTCTTGTCTCCCCTTCTCTTGTCTGAGGTTGTCTGCGCTCAGAACTCAAAGTTTATTTCTGCAGCAATGTTTTTCCTATGGACTGGAACTGGCTAGTCTGCATTCCAGATTCTCATCTGTGTGTACTCAGTGGGAATTCAGAGGGAAGATGGGTTACCTGGCTACTGTGGCAGCACTCCAGGAATTGCAAAGCCCTCTGATACCCAAAACTTTCCCATGGGGAGAGAAAGATTACCAGAATGATAGGGATCCTCTTGGCTTCCCTTTCCTTGTTAGAAGATGACTGCACTCAGAACTCAAAAATTCTTTCAGCAATAGGATCACTTTCTGCAACTTGACCCAAACTGGAACTGCTTGCAGTGACAAACTGGAGTTGCCTGTCCTTAGGGTGAATGAATCCTTCCCTGCCTGGGAGCTGGCTATGAAGTACTGCCTGCAGGAAATGAGCTATCTGGGATGGTTTGGTCTTAGATATTTGGAGCTCAAATGGGTTCCCAGCACCACGTGGGCTCTGGCGGCATAAAGCTGTGCCATATCCAGTCCATTTTCCATGAGGGACTAAAGTTCCATGGTATCTAGGGAAGCTTCCCAGTCTGTGGTGGGAATAAACACTGAGTTCCTAATTTTCCATACTTGCCACTTTCCACATCCAGAGGCTGCTCTCTGTTTCCAACATGAGCTAGATGGTGAGGGGGTTTCCTGGCTCAAAAAAAGACATCCTGTTCTCTTATCCCTGTTTCCTATGTGCCCCAAAGGTCCATCTCAATGTACAACTTTCATCTCAATCTTACTGGTGATCTCTGACTGCTGGGCCTCTCTTCCCTGGTTTGTTACATGAAAGAGATGTCACTTAGATGATTCTAGGTGACCATCTTGAATCCTGACTCTCTATAATTTTATTTTGTGGTTATCATGGGGCTAACATAGAGTCTTGTAGTTATAATAACCTATTTTCAGCAGATACCATATTAAATTGGGTGTCATAAACATCCTCTAGACTTTTCCTCTTCCTTCTACACTTCACATTTCTACAGTTTTAATTTACATTTTTATCTATTATGTATTTCTCAGTCACTAGTTGCAGCTTGACTCTGTGCAGCCATACTAGAGGATTGAGAGATTTGTATTGCACCATTATATCACTGAAGTATTCTGACTTAGATTTACAAATGTATCTTTTTCTTATGTTTTATGCTTTTCTATACTTTTATACATTTCATGACAAAATTATTGTCCTTTCATTTCCAGTTTTAGCACTTCTTATAAGGCTGGGTTAGTGGTGATGAATTCCCTCAACTTTTGTTTGTCTGAAAAAGTTTTTACTTTCTATTTCTGAAAGAGCTTTGCTGAATATAGTTTTCTTAGTTGACAGTTGTTTCTTTTAGCATTTTGTATATGTCATCCTATGTTATCCTGGCCTGCAAAGTCTCTGCTGAGAAATCTGCTGATAATCTAGTGAATATTTCTTTGTATGTGGTTTAATGTGTTTGCATTCTCTTGCATATTTTAGAATTCTCTCTTTGTCTTTGACTTTTGACAGTTTGGTTATTTTGTGCCTTGCAGAAAATCTTTTTTGGGTTGCCTCTAATTGGGGATATTTGAACTTCCTGAATCTGATGATCACATCTCTTTCAATACTCAAAAAGTTTCTGTTATTTTTGGTTAAATATGTTTTCTGTGCATTTTTCCACATCTTTTCCCACTTTAACTCTTATAATGTAAGTAGTTTGCTTAATAATATCTCATACAATCTGTAGGCATTCTTCACACTTTTATATTCATACTTTTTATCCTCCGATAAAAATAAGAAAGTTATTTTAAAAGACCTGCCTTAAAGTTTAGAACTTCTTTTTTGTTTGATCTATTCTGTTGATGAAGTACTCAGTTAAGTTTTTTATTTCATTATTGCATTATTCAACTTCAAAGTTTCTGTTTTCTTATTTTTTATAATATCTATCTCTTTGTTAAATTTCTCATTCAGATCATGCATTTTTTAAAAATTTCATTGAATTGTTTGTGTATGTTCTTTTGTATCTCACTGAGTTTCCTTGAGATCATTATTCTAAAATTATTGTCAGGCATTTTGTAAATGTTCTTTTCTTTAGTGTCTTTTACTAGAGACTTATTGTATTCTTTGGGGATATCAGGTTTTCTTGATTTTTAATGTTTTCTGTGTCTTTACATTTATATCTGCACACCTAGTGGAAGTCACTTTTCTCAATTTTATTTAAAAAGTGACTTTTAATTTCATTTAATTAATTAATTTTTAAAGAGATGGGGTTCTCTCTCTGTCATCTAGACTGGAGAACAATGGTATGATTATTATGGAGTAGCTTTTATGGGAAGTCTTTTTCCTGTAGATAGATCCTAAAGCATTATTTGGGTATGGCACATTGACTTTGGTTCTGAGGACACAGTAGCATGTTGCTCATGTAGAGTTTTTTTTTTTTTAATCTTCATCAACTATGTCTGCAACTATCTCAGAGCCTAGGCTGTGGGAGTTTGAGATGGCAGTAGTATGATTTTGCTGGTGGCGAGTGTGTCAGGCTAGTTCTCAGCCTAGCATGTGTAGGCATGGCCAGCTAGGCATATGTCTCTTTGGGGATGTGGGGAAACTGTTGGGCCATCTATCATGCTGGATGGCTCTGCTGGGTCTGTCAACGGGGCCTGGCTACCATAGGACCAACTATAAGGCAGTTGTGAATACATGTGGTTGTGGTAGGCCTGGGCAGTTATGTGGCAGTTTGCCTAAGGAAACAAGTTGCAACAAGACCATATACACCCTTACTTTTTACAGTTTCACTGTCTAATATGATGACCACTAGTCACATATGACTATATACATTTCAATAAAATAAAATAGAATAAAATTGAATTTTCAGTTCTTCATTCATACTAGCCACATTTGAAGTACTCACTAGTCACATATGGCTAGTGACTATAGTATTCGACACCACTGACACAGAACATTTTTATCACCACAGAAATTTCTGCTGGGTGGTGTCTTAGTCTTTTCAGTCGGTCTTAACAAAATACCATGGGCTGGTGACAGAAATTTATTTCAGAGGTGAGACATTTCTTTTTGGCTAGCAGACATCTGACTTCTTGTGTCTTTATATGGTTAGGAAAAGAGATAAAATAAGCTCTTTGGAATCTCTTTTTATAAGGGCAATAATATCACCATAAGAGTTCCACTCATATCGTCATCTAAACTTAATTACTTCCCAAAGACCTCATGTCCAAATCCCAACACATTGGGGCTTAGGACTTTAACATATGAATTTTAGGGGAACTCAATTCAGTTCACAGCAGACAGTGATACTTTAAGGGACAAGAGAACTTCAATTATACTTCTCAGCCTTTCTTCCATTCCTAATTCAACCAAGAACTATCTCTAGTCTTTGATAGCTCAGCGAACAGGGCTGCAAGAACCAGGATATGTTGATTCTTTATATAAATAGTGTTCTGTCAGTTCTCTCCAATGGCCTTTTGGAAAGAAATGCTGACATCTTTGGTATAGCAGAACATGCACAGTCACTGCTTGCCTTGCTGGACATCTTTTTCAGGATTAGGTCCTACACTTATGGACATCCTCTTCAATTCTTTAGAATATAGCATCTGTGAAAAGCAACTGGTGTTATTTTTCAGAAAACTCTGAAAAAACAGAAAGCGAAGAAACTCATTGGAATGCCAAAAATCACAAGTACTATAGAGATATATATAGAAAGTGGGGTGAAGATAAGAAAGAAGACACCAAGTTGTTTTTGGTTACAAAGCTTCTCAGCTATTTCAGGGGAAATTGAAAAGTAAGAGGAACAAAATTTTGCATTGAATCCTGCCTTAGTCACTTAGACTCTATATGCTTTTAGATAATTTTCTTACTCTCTTTGAGCCTCAATGCTTTGTCCATAAAATAGAGTTAAGGTATATTTTGTAATTAAGTGGAAAAATATGTAAATTTTATTTAACCATGTACTCAATATGGTGTAGGCTGGCACCAAATATTTTTCTCCTCTTTCTACATCCTATTCCATAGGCTCCACATGAAATAGTTTTCTTAAACAATCTCTTTAGATCTTTCTTTTATTTAGTGTTTAAAAACCTTTATCTGAAAGAATAAATAGTGAATTGTATTTCATCATGGCACTAAATTAGACTGGAATGGCAATACAACAAGTTGGTTTGAATTTGGTTTTCCAAGTCAGATAGATAAAGCTTTAAATCTTGGTTCCATAGCTTACCTTATCTATAATCTTTGGCAATTTAGACTTTCCAAACCTCTGTTTCTTCATCTGTAGTGATTATAATTGTATTCATTCTCATTTTGGCTACTGATAAAATAAAATAAAATTAAATTAAATTATATTTTTTAAATGTGTGCATAATGCTTAGTTCCATGTCTGCTTATTAAAGTGGAAGATGGAAAAGAAGGACAAAGAGAGAAGATGAGCATGGTGAGAGTTAAAGAAAACTTAAGAGTAAAATTATTTCCATGTCTTCAAACTCTCTTAGTCCCCCTTCTGTTTCTAAGAAGGTGGGCAGTGTGTCACAGTTGCAGGAACACTGGTTCCAGGGTTATGTCAATTTCCTAGAGCTGCTATAACAAAGTACCACAAACTGAGTGGCTTCAAACAATGGAAATTTATCTTACCACCTGTCTTGTCTTTTTGTTCCGTCCTAGTGTTTCTTTTCCTCTTGTTACAAAGGTCCAGTCATGCTGGATTAAGAGCCCACCTTACCATAGTATGATCTCATATTAACCAATTAATATAACTAATGGGCAATAAACCCAGTGGTATATAAGGTAACATTCTCAGTACTGAAGTTTAGGACTTTGGCATATCTTTTTGTAGCGACACAATTTAACTCAAAACAGGGTTCAAAA
>CAUYQG010038650.1:0-50853 GCA_963574415.1 Tarsius wallacei | reverse complement strand
ATGGCTGTCTAAACTTATATTTTAAAACTACATTCTACAATTTATACCTTATTCAACTTCAATAAATCTTAAAATCATGACCCAGAAGGCTGTGACCAGTACTAAGGCTCTAGATGTAACCCGAGTTTGAACTGTAAGTTTAGACAGCCATTTTGTGGAAAGAATATGGCTAGGTTACTTGCAAGTAGCCCACTGTGAACTTTGGACTGGGCCACATTCCAAACATTATGGGATGGGCCGCTTTAGGTTGTAAAATAAGTATTTAAGTTTCTATAGAATCTTTTAACTTGGTATTAGCATAAACATAAGATGAAAAATGTTTATAGGATAGGTCAGTCACGGATTAAGGTTAGCGTTTATGGGATTTTTAGGTTATCATTTAACTTGGTATTAGTATGAATTAGCATATGATGAAAAGGGTTTATAGGATAGTCTGTTCATGGATTAAAGTTAACATCTGTTACAGGATTTTTCTTCCTCTTTCCTGAAAAGAACATTTGGTGGGTGGGGGATGCCCCTTACCTGGCTTTGTGTTCACGTGAAAGACGTGAGACTGACTGCAAAATTTGGGGATAAAAGACCTGTTGCAATTCCCAATAAATGTCATCTTCATCCTCATATCAGGTGTCCAGTTTCTCTCTTTCTCTCCCTCTCTCTCTTTCCCCCTTTTCTCTCTTTTCCCCCCAAATGCCGACACCGTCTCCACCTTTGGGAACCCCTCGACTTTGTGGAAGTAGGACTCCAGCACCCAACCACCCCCCCATACACATTTCCATTTCATTTGTATCAGCTCAAATCCTACCCAGCATTCCTGGCCCTGATCAAATGCTATTGCTCCCTAAAATCTATCTTCATCATCCCTAAGGAAAGAGCAATCAGAATGTGGTAAGATTGATCAAGGAAAATAAGCCTATTTCAAGTTGTAAAGGAAAAGAAGAATGTCGGCGGCACCACTATTCTCCCAGTTTCCAAAATGGGAAATTAGGACCTATATTAAGGGAGAGTCTCCCCTTAAATGTCCAAAACACTTCATAGGAACTGATTCCCACTTGGTTTTCCAAAGAGCCTCTCCTATTCTGCTCATGACTCCTCTGCCCGTTCAGCCACCTCTTATCAGGCTCTCAACAGCTCAAATCACCTCCTGTGTTCTCTAGCACGTTTACCCCCAAACAATCCATTGCCAGATTGTCTTCCCTTCATCCTGCTGCTCCTGCCCTCAAAAACATCAGAGACTAAACGCCCATGCCAGGTTTCAGTGTTTCCGTGACCTGTTTCCATCTCAGCCCTCTCTCCTTGCTTCTCAGGCAGTCCAGCATGAACCCTGGTACCCTCCTGTTCCTTTTTGGTCTTTTTCACCTTTGTTCACAGCACTCCTCCCACCTGAACATCCTCCCGCCCACCACCTCCACATCTTCTGAAACCACATAGCTAAATTCTCCAAGAGAGGTATGATTTCAGATACGAATATCCTGCCCCTGTCAAACTATATATCAAATTATGTGCTCCAATTTTTTTTATTTAGAAGGTAATGTCTATATTTTGGGAGTTTGCCTATATCTAAAAAAACATAGATGACTAAATAATATAGGTGATGACTATTTATATTTTTGGTTTAGAAGGAAACGTTCCATGCCTATTTATGTTCAAACTACCTGATCCAATCAAGTCTGAGCTATTGAAATTTCTGTTCTCACTAATCTTCTCATTTCTCTGAATACTGCAGGTCATACAGTCTGGTTCACATATTGGATTACTCAGTAGTGGACTTTCTTCTCCCGGTGGTTTTGTGGGCTTGGTCATGTCTCTTATAGTATAGTCTTCTTGAGAGCAAGGACCATGTCTTCCTCAGTATTCACAGAAATCATCAAGTGTTAGGCAAATAGTAGGTTCTTAGTAAGTACTTAGTTGTTAATTTTTAAAAAGTAAGTACTTGATTGTTTAATCCATTTATGAGGTTAAAGCAGTTAAAGCAAATGAACGTGGAAGAAATTTTGACAATGTCGGAAGATATTTCTGGATGTCTGGTGAGGAGAGGGACAGCACTGCTGGCATCTAGTGGGTAGAAGCCAGGGGTGCTGTTAAACATCTTAGATTGCACAGGACAGCCCCCCACAACAAAGAATTATCCAATCTAGAATGTCAGTTGGTCTGAGGAGAAACTCTGGGCTTGAGGAATATAAGAAAAAAGGATTTGCCAAGCAGTTTTGAGGTGGTCTCTCGAAAAACTATGTCTGGTTATGATCAAACATGATAAGCCCCTCTCCCAACACAGGAACAAACGTTGTTCTTGGGCCCATTTTGTTTGGCAATTTTATCCGCACCTGGGAGAGATGACAGAAGGTAGACTTAGTAGTTCTGTTAATAACATGGGGATGACTCAGAATTCAGAACAACTCAACAGGTTGGATGCATGCACTGAAGCAAACCAGTTGAAACTGCAAAGGATACAGTACAAAATTTAGGTCCAAAAAATCAATTGCATAACCACAGAATTAGGAAGGCTTATTCTAGCATGGATCATATGAAAAGAACCTAGCGATTTTCTTTTTTTCTTTCAATTTTTTAATTGATGCACTCTAATTATAAATATTTATGGAGTAGCCAGGCTCAGTGGCTCAGCTTGTAATCCCGCGCCTTGGGAGGCTGAGGTGAGTGGACATTCTACTAATAAAGCATTAATTTGTTTTAGCAGCCCTGTTATAAGCCCTCGTTGGCTTTTATTGAGCTTGTAATCATTGAAAACCCTTAGGTCTGCACAAAAAGAGCAAAGCTGGAGCCTTTACACTACTTGACTTCAAAATATACTACAAAGCTATAGTAACAAAAATAGTATGGTATCAGCATAAAAATAGACACATGGATGGATGAAACAGAATAGAGAGCCCATAAATAAATTTGCTCACCTATAGCCAACTAATTTTGACAAAAGTGTCAAGAGCACACATTGGGGAAAAGATAATCTTTTCAATAAATGGTGCTAGGAAAATTAGATATTTACATGAAGAAGAATGAGGCTAGACCCCTACCTTTCATCATATTGAGTTATGTGTCGCATAATGACATCTTCATTAACAAGAGACTGCATACATGATGGCAGTCTCATAAGATTATAATAATGTATTTTTACTGTACCTTTTTATGTTTAAATATGTTTAGGTACACAAATACTATTGCAATTGCCTACAATTGTGTTACAATTGCATATAGTATTCAGTACAGTAACATACTATAAACGTGTGTAGCCTAGGATAGTCTATTCCATATAGCCTAGGTGTGTAGTAGGCTATAACTTCTAGGTTTGCATAAGTACACATTATGAGGTTTGCACAATGATGAAATCATGTAGTTGACACATTTCTCAGATCATATCTCCATTGTTAAGTCACACACAACTGCATAAAAACAACTCAAAATAGATTAAAGTCTTAAACATAAAACCTGAAACTACAAAACGACTAGAAGAAAACATAGGCAAAACATTTCACAACATTGGGTTGGGCAAGAATTTTTTAAACAAGACCTCAAAAGCACAGGCAACAAAAGCAAAACTAGACAAATGGGATTACATCAAACTGAAAAGCTTTCTCTCAGAAAAGGAAACAATGAACAGATTGAAGAGAAAACCTGTAGAATGGGAGAAAATAGTCACAAACTATACATAAATTATCCAGAATATATAAATAACTCAATAGCAAAAAAACTAAATAGCTTAATTTAAAAATGAGCAAAAGATCTTAATAGAAATTTCTCAAAAGAAGACATACAAATGGTCAACAGGTATATTAAAAAATGCTCAACATCACTAATCAGGAGAATGTGAAGCAAAACTACAGTGAGAGACTCACTTCAGCTAGAACAGCTATTATTAAAAAGACAAAAGAAAACAAATGTTGGCAAGGATGTGGGGGAAAGGGAGACTTGCACATTATTGGTGGGAATGTAAATTATTACAGCCAATATTGAAAACAGTATGAAGTTTCTGCAAAAAATTAAAAATAGAACTTGTGATTGGCTTTCAGAAACCCAATGTGAATTTCAGTGGAGTGGCTGAAAAACCCCAGTGCTGGGGTGGCCTAGGTGTACTCCATGCAGAACCCCATTGGGAGGGAAGTGTCTTGATTTACAGCCACTACTCTTGGGCTTGCAGTATGTGAAACTGAAGGCCCTGGAAGAAGATTTGAAAGAAGCCTGGGAAAGGAGGGAAGGAGAGAGGAGAGAAGTATCTGATGATGTCACTCCAAATTATTTCTTTTGTTGTTGTTGCTGTTGTAGAGAAGAGGTCCCACCAAGTTGCCCTGTCTGGTTTCAAACCCCTGGGTTCAGTCTAGGTTATTTCTGTGTTTGTTTGTTTTGAGTTGGAGTCTCACTCTGTCGCTCAGGTTGAAGTGCAGTGGCGCACTACAGCTACCTCAGCCTCGACCTGCTGAGCTCAGGTAATCCTTCCATCTCAGTCTTGCAAGTAGCTGGAACTACAGGTACGTGCCACCACGCCACTAATTTTTTGATTCATTGTAGAGATGTGGTCTTGCCAATTTGCCCAGGCTGGTCTTGAACCCGTGGGTTCAAGGAATCCTCTCACTTCAGCCTCCCAAAGTGCTGGGATTATAGGCGTGAGCTACCGTGCCCGGCCTATTTCAGGTTATTTCTTAAAACTACCTTGTCACTATTGATAGGAATGTAAATTAGTACAGCCACTATAGAAAACAGCATGGAGCATCCTCAAAAACTAAAATTAGACCTACTATCCAGCCATCTCACTTGTGGGTATAAATCTAAAAGAAAGGAAATCAATATGTCAAAGAGATATCTGCACTCCCGTGTTTATTGTGGGACAGTTCGCAATAGTGGAGACTTGGAATCAGCCTAATGCCAATAATGGATGAATGGATAAAGAAAATGTGGTATATCTATGCAATGGAATACTCTTCAACCATAAACAAGAATGATATTTTGACATTTGAGACAAAATGCATTAACCTGGACTTTATGTTAAGTGAAATAAGCTAGACATGGAAAGACAAATACCGCATGATCTCATATATGAAATCTAAAAAAAAAAGAAGAAAGTTTATCTCATAGAAGTGGAGAATAGCTTAGGGGTTATAAGAGACTGGGGAGCGGATGGGAGAGAGGAGGATGGGGAGAGGCTGGTCAAGGGGTACAAAGTTACAATTAGTTAAGAGGAGTAAATTCTGGCATTTTATCATACAGTACGGTGACTGTGGTTAACAGTAAGGTATATTATACTATATATTAAAAAATAGTTTAAAAAGAAGTCTTTGAATATTCTCACCACAAAGAAATGATAAATGTATGAGGTAATAGATATACTAACCATTCTGATTTGGTCATTATAAAGTGTATACATATATTGAAAAATCAAATTTTACTCCATAAATATTTATTTATTTATTTGTTTATTTATTTATTTATTTTTTGAGTTGGAGTCTTGCTCTGTTGCCCAGACCGGGAGCGGCCACTGCAGCCTCGACCTGCTGAGCTCCGGCGATCCTTCCGCCTCAGCCTTCCAAGTAGCTGGAACTACAGGTGCGCGCTGCCACGCCCGGCTAATTTTTTGATTTATTGTAGAGATGAGGTCTCGCTTGCCCAGGCGGGTCTCGAACCCGCGGGCTCAGGCAATCCACTCACCTCAGCCTCCCAAGGCGCGGGATTACAGGCTGAGCCACAGAGACGAGCTAAATTTACTTTTTTATTTTTGTTTTTATTTTTTTGAGTTGGCGTCTCACTCTGTGTCCAGGCTGGAGTACAGTGGCATGCTCACGGCCCCTACAGCCTTGATCTGCTTGGGCTCAGGTTATCCTTCCACCTTAGCCTTCCAAGTAGCTGGGACCACAGGTACCGCCACCACGCCAAGCTAATTTTTTTATTTATTGTAGAGATGAGATCTTTCCAAGTTGCCCAGGCTGGTCTCAAACCCGTAGGCTCAGGCAATCCTCTTACCTTGGCCTCCCAAAGTGCTGGGATTATAGGCATGAGCCACCGTGTCTGGCAAGTTTTTATTTTTTAGAAACTCAAGGTTATCTCAACTAACTGAGACTTTTGCTTTGTTTTGTTTTGTTTTGAGTCAGTCTCACTCTGTTGCCTGGGTTAGAGTGCAGTGGCACACTCATGGCCACAGCAGCCTCAACCTGATGGGTTCAGGTGATCCTTCCACCTCAGCCTTCCAAGGGGCTGGGACCACAGGTATGCGCCACCACGCCTGGCTAATTATTTGATTTATTATAGAGACAAGGTCTCACCAAGTTGCCCAGGCTGGTCTCCAACTCGTGGGCTCAGGCAATACTCTCACCTCAGCCTCCCAAGGTGCTGGGGTTACAGGCTTGAGTCACCACACCCAGCCTAAAGGAACTTTTTTAAGTGATAGAAGTATTCATATCTTCATCTAAAAAAGTGTAAACATGAGGGTGTTCACTTTGTAAAATGTCACCTGAGCACTAATATACTTAATATATATGTTATATATCTGGAAGACTGAGGCGTAAATCACCTAAGCCCAGCAGGTCAAGGCTGCAGTGACTGTGAGCGTGCCACTCCACTCCAGCCTGGGCAACAAGAGTGAGATTCCAACTCAAAAAATAAAAATAAAAAAACCCAAAAATACGTTATATATCAACTTAGTTTAAAGTTTAAATAATTCGACTCACTGGCAGTTTTTTCCAAAAGAATCTTGATTCTTCTATTAATTGAAAACTAAGTAAATGCCACATACATCTGCAATGTAGGAAGAAATGAATGCTCTAATCATGATTTTCACAAAAAAAAAGAGGAATAGTAAAACAAAGCACAACATACAGCTGAATTGTGCGGAGTCACATGAGATAATTTTCCTCCTTTTCCATTTCCTTTACATTATTTCTCAAGTTCTTGGAATTGTGTTTGTTTTTCCTCTGGATGCCACACTGTGCTCTGGTGATTTTTTTTTTTTCTTGTTTGTTTTTGAGTTGGATTCTCACTTGGTTGCCCAGGCTGGAGAGCAGTGGACCATTACTGCTCATTGCAGACTCCATCATCTGGGCTCAGGCGATCCTTCTGTATCAGTCTTCCAAGTAGCTGAGACTACAGGCGTGTGCCACTACACCTGGCTAATTTTCTGATTTTTTTTTTTAGAGAGACGAGATCTCCCCGTATTGCCCAGGATAATCTCAAATTCCTAGACTCAAGCTATCCTCCCGCCTCAGTCTCCCAAATTGTTGAGATTATAGGTGTGAACCACCGCACTCGATCTGATAAATATTTAGATGAAACAAATCAGCCCTATTATGTTCTGGTTATCCAGTAGATTACAAGCTTCTAGAAGGAAGGGAACATCTTATTCATGTTCATTTTTATATCCTTCAAAGCTCATGGCCAAGTTTTTAGTATTCAGTTGGGATTCAACTTATGTTGTTGAATTGGATTTCAAATATATGTGGTAAAATTGTATTATCAAAAATATATTTTATGGCAACCCTTAGGGTTCCCACCCACTGTGGGAGCTTTTTTGTACTCTCAATAAATCCTGCTTTAAAAAATATATATATATATAATATATATAAATGAAATGCAAAAATTTGATAGAAAAGTAAGACTTGATGAGCAATCAAATTAGCAAAGTAGTTAAGATCCACTTATGGGCTGAGAACAGTGGCTTGTGCCTGTAATCTCAGCATTTTGGGAGGCTGTGGTAGAATCACTTGAGGCTAGGAGTTTAAGACCAGCCTAAGCAACATAGTCAGACCCTGTCTCCACAAAAAATTAAAATAATTCTTATTTAAAAATAAAAATAATTTTATTTTTATTAAGTAAATAAAAATAAACAAATTACTAGTGACTGTAGTCCCAACTTCTTGGGAGGACCCCTTGAGCCCATGAGACAGGGGCTACAGTGAGCTATGATCATGCCACTGCTCTTCAGCCTGGGCGACAGAGCAAGTCTTATTTCTTAAGTAAGTAAATAAATAAACAATAAATCAATAAAAATTCCATGATACTCTGACATAACCGTCAAAATTGCCACAGAATTTCTCAGCTATTTTCCTATTCTTTAATAATCTGGTTAGTTTTTCCTTATGTATCGATGTCCAAAATAATTCTTAAAAATTATTTTTCATGATATTTGATGGTTTTATGTGAATTATTAATATTATTAATATTTTCCATTTTTATTGCAACTATACGATATCTGCATGGATAAATTAACTTCATATTTGCCTAGCCTCAGTACTTTACTTATACCAATGTTTTTATGAAAACATGGACTTTCCATTAAAGACTGTTCCAAACATGGAGCTAAGGGGTTTGAGTCCCGATGGATTAGAAAGATACTAAGTAATGGGCCTTATGGAGTTAAAACCGTTATGCTTGAACAGCTTAAAAGTGTGTTCGTTTTGTGTTGACCACAGGCCCATCTACGACATGAGCATCCCGAGTTGAACTTGGCTGTAATGAAACCTCTAGAGCCAAATTCAATTGACAGAAGACAGAGGAACAAGTTAAACAATAGGAGAAGGAAGCAGCTGACACATTCAGAACATTGTACGTTTCTACTGGGTAACTGATCCGGTTTCTGCAACTAGTAAATGGCAAAGAAAAAGGAGGAAAGATGCACCAGCTTGAAAGACACAGAAAGAGACCACGCAACTGAATGCAGTGTGTGAGCCTTGCTTGGATCTGTATTCTCTCTTTCTCTCTTTTTAAAAAAAAAAAATCTTTATTTCTTACAAGTTAATATGTATATTATAGGAAACAAAAACAGAAGAAGCATAGAACAAAGTCATCCATAATCATGAACAGTTTAGGGTTCGACATGCCATCTAGGTCTTCTGTGTGTATAGATATACCATCCAATTTTATGGGATTGAGATCATACAGTATGTATCGTGCTTTTTCACACATCGTGAATATTTACCAATTCAAAATCCAAAGCTATATGAGTATTTTGATAACCAAGAACATACTACACCAACTCAATCTGTAAGCAAAATAAGTAATCTAGGCTTTCTTGGGACAAAAATTTCATAGATGACAAAAATGACTACCGGTGCTTGGATCCTTATTCTCCCAATCAACTGTAAAAATACATTTTAGAGACTATCAAGGAAATTTTATTATGAAGTAGTTATTACATGAAGCAAAAGGTTAATTATTAATTTTGTCAGGTGCAATCAAGGCAATATGGTTATGTGGAATTTAAGAATATGTTCATATTTTTTAGAGATGCACAATAAAATATGTTTGTGAAACAACATGCTACCCGAAATTTGCTTTAAAATATTTTGGCAAAAGAAAAATATAAAAGAAATATGTGAGTCAAATGTGGCAAAATGTTAACAATTGTTGAACATGGGTGACAGGTAAGTGGGAGTTCACTAGAAAGTGTTTTAAAATATAATAAAATTTTTGAAAAGCAAAGGCAAAAAAGAATTGATATATATACTCTTCAAAATAAATAAAAGAGGTTTTTAAAAATGTTAATGGGTTTTAAATACACACATATTGTTCATCATATTATATATAACCTCCTAAAGCCAGTGGCACTAATAAGTTATACCTTTGTTTGTACCTTTCATCTGCTAATTCTGCTCTTTGTAAATATACCCCAAGAAAATAACACAACAAGAAAAATAATTTGTGCGAAAGTGTTCATGTAGATTTGCATTTAATAACTGAAAATTTGGAAATGAAATGTAAAATACAGGAGGATGTGAAGTTAAGTATTATATATGAAAGACAGAAACCTATCAAAGGTGACAGGACTTTGAACTATGTAAATACATGCAACTAAATATACACTGGCATAAATTCAGCCATGGTGGCTCAAGCCTGTAATCCCAGCACTTTGGGATGCCAAAGCAGGAGAATTGCTTGAGCCAGGGAGTTCAAGACCAGCCTGCGCAACATAGTGAGACCTCGTCTCTACACAAAATCAAAAAATTATTGGGCATGGAGGCATGCATCTGTAGTCCCAGTGACTTGGCAGGCTGAGGCAGGAGGATTTCCTGAGTCTAGGAGGTTGAAGCTGTGGTGAACTGTGATTGTACCACTGCACTCCAGCCTGGGCAATAGGGTGAGATCCCGACTCAAATAAATAAATATACACCAGCATAAATTAGAAGAAATTTTCGGTATAAATTAAGATTGTTTCTCAATGACATGTGACAGATAAACCCAAACCAAAGTAGCTTAAGGAAAAGAAGAAATTTATTGGTTGATGAAAATAAAAAGTTTAAGGGGTACAAAAATCACTTTAAGATGAGCTATAGACTTCAATAAAAACACAAAATTTTAAAACTTTTAGAAGAAAACACAGGAGAAAAACCTAAGTGGCCTTGGTTTTGGCGATTTTTTTTTTTTTTTTGAGTCAGAGTCTTACTCTGTCACCCAAGCTGGAGTGCAGTGGCACAATCACAGACTGTAGCCTCAACCTGCTGGGCTTAGGCAATCCTTCCAACTCAACATTCCAATTAGCTGGAACTACAGGTGCATGCCACCATACTCAGCTAATTTTGAAAATTTTTTTATTGTGGAAGACATGAGGTCTGGCCAAGTTGCCCAGGCTGGACTCAAACCCCTGGGCTCAGCAACCCTCTCACTTCCACCTCCTAAAGTGCTGGGATTACAGGTGTGAGCCACTGCATCCCGCTTGGTGATGGATTTTTTTTTTTTGAGTCAAAATCTCTGTCACCTAGGCTGGAATGCAGTAGCATGCTCGCGGCCACTGCAACCTCAACCTGCTGGGCTCAAGCCATCCTCCTGCCTCAGCCTTCCAAGTAGCTGGAACTACAGGTGTGCGCCATCACACCCAGCTAATTTATTTATTTATTTATTTAGAGATGAGGTCTCGCCAAGTTGCCCAGGCTGATCTCAAACCCCTGGCATTCAGGCATTCCTTTCGCCTCGGCCTCCCAAAGTGCTGGAATTAGACTTGAGCCACGGCGCCTGGCCAGGGATGAATTTTTAATAAGACATCAAAAGCACAATTCATGAAAGAAAAAATTGACTAGTTGTACTTTATTAGAATGAAAAACTTCTGCTCTGTAAAAGATTGTTAAGAAAATGAAATCATTTATTTAATAAGGACTTATGTCTAAAATATGCACAACACTCTACAATAAGCAGCCAGAAAACCTATTATAAAGAAGGCAGGCTGGGTGCGGTAGCTCACGCCTATAATCCCAGCACTTTGAGAGGCCAAGGTGAAAGGATTACCTGAGCCCACAGGTTCGAGAATAGCCTGGGCAACTTGGTGAGACCTCGTCTCTACAATAAAGCCAGAAAAATTAGCTGGGCATGGTGGCACATGTCTGTAGTTCCAGTTACTTGGAAGGTGGAGGTGGAAGGATCACCTGCGCCCAAGTAGGTCGAGGCTGCGGTAGCCGTGAGCATGCCACGCAATTCAGCCTGGGCAACAGAGCGAGACTCCAATTTAAAAAAAAAAGAAGGCAAACATTATGAACAATCACCACACTAAGGAAGATATACAGATGGAAAATAAATCTATAAAAGATGCTCAACATCGTTGATGGAAACTGAATTAAAACAATAATGTGATAAACTACACACTTGGAATGGCTTAAATTTAAAAAAACAAACCAAAAAAACCCCAGATAATATTGAATGCTGTCAAGGATGCAAATCAACAGGGACTCTCATTTGTTACTGATGGAAATGCAAAATGGTATAGCTAGTTTAGAAGACAATTTTATAGTTTCTTACAAAGCTTAACACATGATCCAGCAATTACTCTCCTAGGTATTTACCAAATTGACTTGAAAACATGTCCACACAAAAGCCTACGCGGAAACATATTTATAGGAGGCTTTTTTAACAATTGCCAAAAACGAGAAGCAACCAGGATGTCCTTCAATAGGTGAATGAATGAACAAACTGGAACATCTATACAATGAAGTATTATTCAGTGATTTTAAAAAAAGAGCTCTTTCTTTTGCTGTCTCTCCCTCTCTCTCTCTCTCTCTCTCTCTCTCTATCTATCTCTATCTCTATCTCTATCTCTCTTCCTCCCTCCCTCCATTCCTCCCTCTCTCTCTCTCTCTGTTCCCTCTGTCTCTCTCTTCCCTCTGTTTCTCTCTTCAGTCTCTCAATCTCTGTCTCTCTCTCATTTTCTAGAACGGACAGCTGCTGCTGCAGTCGGAGGAGCCCTGGTGGTGGGGGCTGTGCCCGCGGGGCTTGGTGCCCTGGGCTTTACTGGGGCAGCTGAGATGATGTCCACAGGTGGCCATGGCCAACGGGGGCGGAGTTGCTGCGAGGTGGCAGTCTGGCACAGTAGCAGTCTGGCGGCTACCCTGCAGTGGTGGGCGCAGCCGGACTCTGCAAGTTATCAAACATCCTGCTGGAGTCCATGGGATCCACCTTCGGGGTCTGGTTGGAGGATTCAAAAAAGACCCCTTCTCGTCTTCCAGGTGAACCTGAGGCTGAAGATCAGCCAAAAGAAAACACACCCCAAGCAAATCCCTCTGTGGGAGATTTTCTGTCCTCTTAATAAATCCTGCTTAGAAAGAAGGAAGGAAGGAAGGAAGAAAACATACCCCAAGCTGAACCTCCCAAACCTCAGAGAAGCAGGAGCAATAAAGATGTGCAAAAAACAAAAAACAAACAAACAAAAAAAAAAAAACAAAGAGAGAGAGAGAGAAAGAAAGAAAGAAATGAACTATCAAGTCATGAAAAGATATGGGAGAAACCTAAATAAATTCATAGAGAAGAAAAACAAGCCAGTCTGAAAAAATCTACCTCCTGTATTACTCCAGCTCTATGACAAGAAAAGGCAAAATTATGAAGACAATGAAAAGATCGGAGGTTGGCAGGAGCTGGAAAGGAAGGGAAATGAATTAGTGAAGCACATTGGAGTTGTAGAGTGGCTCAACTCTTTCAAGATACTGTAACCGTGGATACGTGGCCTTAGGAATTTGTCAAGACCCATAGATTTCTTTGCACAAAGAGCAAACTTTAACCTGTGCAATTTTTTAAAAAAATAATACATAAATATCTGATCTGTATTTGTGTATGTTTTCACAGGGAACCCCCCAAAATCCGGAATTATCTTTTGAAGGGTGGGCCTCTTGTAGGACATTTGGAATTTGCTCCTCTAGATGAAACGACCAATCAAGTCAACCAAAGCTTCCATCTGGAAGTTTTGAGAAGGTTGCATCACGATTTGCATTAGAAACGTCCCAAGTTGTGGCAAGCAGGTGACTGGTTCTTCCACCATGACAATGCACCTGCTCACATCTTGCTGAGTGTTCAGCAGTGTTTGACCAAAAACAGCATGACCCCCATGCCCCACCCTCCCTATTCCACTGATCTCAACCCAAGCAACTTTTTTTTTGTTTCTGCGCATGAAAAAAGTTCTCAAAGAGAAGTCATTTGTCGATGTGGAAGAGGTGAAACCAAAAACTACAGAAGCACTAAAAAGCATAAAAGTTGATGAGTTCTGTTGGATAAAAAGGGCCCTTCAAAATATTAGGTCAAACCCGCCGGCGTTGGTGGGGGTAAGGGGAAATCTGCGATCCAGTGCAGCACAAAAGATGTACACACAGCAGTTAGATTGGAAAATAATGTTTATTTAGAAAGTAAATTAGAGGCAGACAAAAGACTCACTTCCCCAAGGTAGGGGAGGGGGGCTAAAACTCAAAGAACACCTGACCCAGCCAGTTCTTAACAAAACAGTGACCAATGGCTGCTTGAGGTTGAATGCTTTTACGCCTTTCCTTTGATCGGGGGCAGGTCATTAAGGTGATTGGATGGTGGTTTGTCCCACGTCATCCAGAAGGGGCAGGTAAACACAGGTACTGACATCAAGTGATGGACAGCACGCAGATGGGTGGCCTAGTCACATGACTGTTGCCATATTGATGGGGTTGTGTCATGAAAGTCATCAGGAGCTGATTAGGTTAACTTGTTTCTTATGCAAATACTTGGAATACAAAAGCTAATTAGCACAAAACAAGCTGGGGAGGGGGTTGTAAAACAATAATCAATAGCTACTTCTGAGAAACTGGTTCTGTCCTTAATTAGAGGGCAAACTAGGTAATGTTAAGAGAAATATGACAGAACTAGGCAGTGTCATGATGACTGAACTTTAGCTTAAGATTATTCCATTAAATAATTCCATTTTGGCATTACCCTTTCAAGTTCAAAAACGGTTTTGAGCAGTGGAAAAAGCATCTCAATGGGTATATTGCATCAAATGGAGAGTACTTTGAAGGTGATTGTAGTTTATTTTATTTATTTATTTATTTATTTTGAGTTGGAGTCTCACTCTGTCACCCAGACTGGAGTGCAGTGGCCGCTCCGAGCCACTGCAGCTTCTACCTGCTGGGCTCCGGCGATCCTTCTGCCTCAGCCTTCCAAGTAGCTGGAACTACAGGCGCGCGCTATCACACCCAGCTATTTTTTATTTTATTGTAGAGAAGAGGTCTCGCCAAGGTGCCCAGGCTGGTCTCGAACCCACAGACTCAGGGAATCCATTGCTCTCGGTCTCCCAAAGTGTGAGATTACAGACTGAGCCACTGAACCCAGGAAAACTTAGTGGATGTTGTCTTTTGGTTTGATACAGGTGCCATGGTTTGAGATCACTCACCTCATTAGTGTGGTGACTATTCATATGCTTGCCTACTTTATGAGATTTTTGGCTTCTTATTGTTGAGTTTTAAGAGTTTGGTGTATATTGGAAATACAAGTCTTTTATTAGATAAGTGTTTTGCAAAAATTTTCTTCCAGTCTGGGTTTAACTTTTCATTCTCTTAACATAATCTTTCACAGAAGTTTTAATTTTAATAAAGTACAACTAACCAATTTTTTTTAATAGACTGAGCTTTCCATGTCATATTTGAAAACTCATCACCAAAACCAAGGTCATCTAGACTTTTTTCTCCTGTGGTTTCTTCTAGAAATTTTCCAAGTTTGTGTTTTCATTTAGGTCTATGACCCATTTTGATTTCAGAAGGGAATTCAGATTGTGAAAAGAGAATCTAACTGCATTACAAATATCTGAAACAACCTCACTGACGGCACTGGGGGGAAAAGGTGCTGACCTAAGTAACTTGAGACTAAAGGCTAGAGGAACCACAAGTAAGTATTGTGCTCTAGTTGATAAAGCTTTCCCATGGAAGTAAGAAAAGGGTTAAGAATGGGAAAGGGATGGTTTTCCCAAAGCCAAGAAAGTCCCTAGAAGGGGAGTGGAGGAGACAGACGACGAGTAACATAAGTCATAACCCCCACCCCCACGTTTGATGATGTTTTTCTGTGATATTGTAAAATATACTCATGATTTGAAAAAAAATAGGGAAATAAGATGAAATTCAGTTTGTCTTACAGACATATCACAGTTAGTCATAGTCTATTTTTTAGCTTTTATTTTAATTCCACCCACAAGTACTACCCAAGTCATTTAAAGTAAGGGAGAAACAAAGAAACCAATAACTTTACTAAGTTTCATGCACATCTTTCTCAAATTTTTATCAAGCAAATAAGTCAAGATTTTTTTTTTTAAGTTGGAGTCTCATTCCTGCCCAGGCTGGAGTGCAGTGGTACACTCATGGCCACTGCAGCCTCGACCTGCTGGGTTCTGTGATCCTTCCACCTCAGCCTTCCAAGTAGCTGAAACCACAGATGTGCTCCACCACATCCAGCTACTTTTTGGTTTATTGGAGAGATGAGGTCCCACCAAGTTGTCCAGGCTGGTCTCAAACCCCTGGACTCAGGCAATCCTCTAGTCTCTGCCTCCCAAAATACTGGGATTACAGGTGTGAGCCACCACACCTGGCCATATGTCAAGTTTATAAAGATACAAGAAGCTTAAATCAGTAATAATGAAAATTTTATGAAAAATACACTATTTTATTAACATCAAAGAAGTTTCTCTTAGACAAACCATAAAAGTTATGCTAATTTGAAAATGTTCCAGCTGGGCATGTTGGTTCATGCCTATAATCCCAGCACTTTGGGAGGTGGAGGCGAGAGGATTGCCTGAGCCCAGGGGCTTGAGACCAGTTTGGACAACTTGGCAAGACCTCGTCTCTATGATAAATTGAAAAATTGTCTGGGCATGGTGGTACGTGCCTATAATTCCAGCTACTTGGAAGGTGGAGGTGGAAGGATCATCAGAGCCCAGCAGGTCAAGACAGCAGTGGCCATGAGTGTGCCACTACACTCCAGCCTGGGCAACAGAGTGAGACTCCAACTCAAATAAATAAATGTATAAATAATAAAAATCTTCCTTTGTAAAAGTTCAGATACAATGACAGTTGCTGTACTATGTTAAAGATGTGTCTCGACCAGGTGTGGTGGCTCACACTGGTAATCCACCACTTTGGGATGCCCAGGCAAAAAGATTGCCTGAGCCCAGGAATTCAAGGAGTTCAAGACAGCCTGGGCAACATGGCAAGACTCCATCTCTACAAAAAATTGGGTGGGCGTGATGGTGTGCACCTGAAGTCCCAGCTACTCAAAAAGCTAAAGCAGAAGGATTGCCTACGCCCAGCAGGTTGAGGCTATGGTGGCCATGATCCTGCCACTGCACTCCAGCCTGAGCAACAGAGTGAGATTCAGACAAAAACAAAAAACAACAAACAAAACAAACAAAAAAAACCATAAACTAGGTTCAGTGGCTCAGCCTGTAATCCCAACACTTAGAGAGGCTGAGGAGAGTGGATTTCCTGAGCCTGCAGGTTCAAGATCAGTCAGGTTCAAGACCAGCCAGGCAACTTGGCGAGATCTCATCTCTACAATAAATCAAAAATTAGCCGGGTGTGGTACCATGTGCCTGTAGTTCCGGCTACTTGGAAGGCTGAGGTGGAAGGATCGTCGGAGCCCAACAAGTCAACACTGGGGTGGCCGCGAGTGTGCTGCTGCACTCCAGCCTGGGTGACAAAGTGAGATCCCCACTCCAAAAAGAAAAAAAAGATGTGTTTATTGGCTAATGATAGCAGGATAATATAAATATATGTGCTTATTTTACTGTTATATCCATTATGTAGGTATCATATAGGTAGGTGATAGATAAAGAAAGTTCAGATCTCTATGTGAAAGCATACATGAAAACTCTTTACATACCTGTAAAAACCATCCGTTTTCCCACAGAAGATGTCAGCTCTTGGTTTGATACCAATGCCATGGTTAAAGTCTTAACTGTGCCACTAAATTTTCTTCCTCAGTTTCTTCAGATCAGTAAACCTACACCAGAAAGGACCAAAGACTCTGCTGTCCCTAATCGTCCTGTCTGTAACCTAACTAGGTGGTTGCTAAGGACTCTTTAGGACAGGGAATAGGAGGTTCCTTCTAACAGAGTTCCGTATTCCAGTCTCCAAGGACAGACAGTTACAGAAACCGCATCCAGTAACAACTTCGTCTGATCTGTCAATATCAAGTCAAAGTAGACTTTTTCAAGTACTAGGTCTAGAACAAATATACATCCCAAATACATGGGGTGGCAGGTCCAGTCACTACCATCTTTCAACGCTTCACAAAGAATGTGCTGCAGAAATGTAAACCTGCCTGGGCAACTTGGCGAGACCTCGTCTCTACAATAAATCAAAAACTTAGCCAGGCATGGTGATGCATGCCTGTAGTTCCAGCTACTTGGAAGGCTGAGGAGAAAGGAAACAAACAAAAAACACAAACCATGGCTAAACATACTTGAAAAAACTGGCAAGATAAAATACGGTAAAAATTACATTAGTAAATGAACAAAATAATAATATACATTATATATATATGTATATATCTCCAGCTTCATATGCCAATCCTTCCTTAAACACAGTTTGTGCTCTGGTCATATCCATTTATTTGTGAGGCCATGCAGAGAAGCTCACACTTGTAATCCTAGCACTTTGAGAGACCAAGACAGGAGGATTGCAGGAGTCCAGGAGTTTGAGACCAGCCTAGGCTACATAGTGAGGCCTTGCCTCTACAAAAAGTTTTTTAAATTGGCTAGATGTGGTGGCACACGCCTGTAGTCCCGGCTGCTAGGGAGGCTGAGGTGAAAAGATTGCCTGAGCCCAGGACATCGAGGCTGCGGTGAGCTGTGATCATGCCACTGCACTCCAGTCTGAGTGACAGAGTGAGATCCTGACTCAAAAAAAAAAAAAAAAAAGATTGTGACTCTCAATCTGTGCAACGCTCTTTCGTAATTCTGAGCCTTACACATACAATTTGTTCTTCCTGTAATACCCAGTGCAAATACTCCTTGTGTTCTGAGAGCCAGTGCCCACGTCCCCTCCCCCAGGTAGATGCCTAAAGACAGAGCTAAAGACTTTCCTTCTTCATGTTCTTTTAACTTCTATAGCATTTCCTTGAGACTTTTTTTTTGAGTCGGGGATTCACTCTGTCACCCAGGCTGGAGTGCAGTGGCACGATCATGGGTCACCACAGCCTTTATTTCCTGGAATCAAGCTATCCTTCCACCCCAACCACCCAAGTAACTAGGACTATAGGTGAGCACCACCACGCTCGGCTTTTTTTGTTTTTTTGTAGCAATGAGGTCTCACTATGTTTCCCAGACTGGTCTCGGACTCCTGGGCTCAAGTAATCCTCCACCTCGGCCTCCCAAAGTGCTGCCATTACAGGCATGAGCCACCGTGCCCAGCTCTATTTTTGTTTTAACTCATCACTTTGTTTTAATTATTCGTCAATTTTGTTGACCTAGAATCTGACTTTTAGGAGTTCATGATGAAAGTATCTTTATTCACATTTCTATGTCCTGATACTGGTATGCAATAGATAATGAATATTTGCTAGTTAATAAATATTTGGTGGATTAATAAATGAATGAACAGTTTATTCCAACCTATCCAGAAATATAATATTGACCACCTGATTATCCAGTGAATATAAACTCTAGCTGTAATTTTGAATGCAAAGTTAAATATATAAAGTTCTTTCCTGAAAATGTAATACTTTTTGGTTTTGTGAACTAAAATAAAAATACTATATTAGCACTGGAGAGGCTTCTTAGCATGGAAGGCAGAGATGTGCCACCCAGGAAGGTCGCCCTTCAAGGAAGGGCCTGAATCCTGGCTGCAGGAGGGGACATCGGGCCTTCAGGGTCTGCCTTCCCTGCAGCGAACTGCGTCTTCTGTGAGGTCAAGGTCTTTCCAGCACACCTGCACCTGTGACTGCATTAAGTTGGAGCAAAAGGCCAGGCCTTCCAGTTTATGGTGGGAACATTTCTCACCCGGCTGTTCAAGGTTCTGTTGAGCCCATATCACAGTTCAGCTTCTTCCTCGGCTCAGTCCTGCTTCCGCTTCTTTCCCTCTCCGGGTGTAGACCCCAAATAACCATCTTGCCCCACTTCCAGAGACCCCACCCTGAGAGATTAGGCAGCAGAGACACATCTGCACAAATGTGCCATACCAAAGGCTTCCCGTGCAGCCCCTCAGTCCTTCTGACAAACACTGAGGCTGATTCCCCAGTGTGGGCAGCTAGAGTAAGACTCTGTCGTGTCATTGGTCTTCTTGGTGTCTTTTTTTCTTTTTTTTCCGAACCTGTACTGTTCCTCACCTCCACACTGGCCCGCTACACTTTCAGAGGCTTTTCTACTCTTTCTGGGGTTCCCCAATTCTGGTTGTTGTGGCCAAGGGTCATCCATCCCTAGCTGAAAGTATCCCTCTTCCAAAACTCCCTGTTTGTGTCCTTGGGACAACCAAGACATTCAAGTTTGACAATTCCTAGTAGAAGACAGAACCAGCCCATTTGGGCATGTTACTTATGGTTTTAATGATGCTGAGAAAGGAAGGAAGACTCTAAATGAAGAAGAGTAATTCTCTGGGAATGAAAGCAGAAATAAAGGAGATCTTGATTTTTGACCAAAGACCCCCATTTACCCATCATGGGAAATGTAGACTTCTGCTTTGAGACTGTTAAGGACTTTACAATCTGCCACCGGCCCCAAGTCAGCAACTCTGATTGCAAACAGCTAGAGGGGACGGAATATTGCAGAGAAGAATTGCTTTTAGTTGTTCTGTCTGAGATAATTCCACCAACGCAATACATATTTAGGGTCATTTGTTTTGTTTTGTTTCGTTGCTTAGAAATTTTAAAAATGAATTTATAATCAAAATATGTGTTAGGTTAAAATTTTGGTGGGACTTCCAAAAATGTTAGGTATCAGAATCCTAGCAGAGGCTCCAAAATATTAGGTCAGACCTGCCAGGTGGGTTGTGTGCGATCCAGTGTCACGCAAAAGATGCAAAGAATTGCACAGAAGTTAGACTGGAAAATACAGTTTATTTGGAAAGTAAATTAGAAAGAGAGGAGATTCACATCCCCAAGGTAGGGGAGGGTGCCAAAGCTAAGAAAACATGGCGGCCATAGCTCAAAGAACACATGGCCTGCCCAGTGCTTAACAAAACAAAAGCTAGAAAGCAATATTATATTTCACATAGCCTGGCAAGTGCTTAGTAAAGCAATGGCAAATGGAGAGAGAGACAGAAAGAGAGAGAGAAAGAGAGAGAGAGGAGATTCACCTCCCCAAGGTAGGGGAGGGGGCCAAAGCTAAGAAAACATGCAGCCATAGCTCAAAGAACACAATGCTTTATAAAATAATGGCCACTGCTGTTTGAAGTTGAATGCCTTTTAAACCTTCCCTTTGATGGGGGCAGGTCATTAAGGTGATTGGGTGATAGTCTGTTCCATGTCATCATAAAGAGGACATGTAAGCACAGGTACTGACATCACTATGATAGACAGTAGGCAGATGGATGGCCTAGTCACATGACTGCCACCACGTTCATGGGGTCTGTGTCATGGGGTCTGTGTCCTGAGGGTCATGAAGGGCTGATTAGATTAACTTGTTTACAAAACTAACTGGGGAGGATGTTGTAAAGCAATTATCAATAGCTGCCTCTGAGAAACTGGTTCTGTCCTTGGCTAGTGATTAGAGAGCAAATTAAAGTGAACTGCTAGAAAAACATGACAGATCTAGGCAATGTTAAAATGGCTGCTCATTGGGTATATTGAATCCATTTTATGTCCTTTCAATATGTTCATATTACTTTCAATATCAAATAAAATCCTTAAAATAAGAGATATTCAGAGAAGTCTAGATTTTATCTTTGTTATCTCCATCTTGCTCTCTCCTTTTTTCTTATAGGAGACATTAAAAAATATATAACTACAGGTTGCGTGTGGTGGCTCATGCCTATAATCCCAGCACTTTGGGAGGCTGAGATGAGAGGATTACTTGAGCCCGAGTTCAAGTCCAGCCTAGGCTGTATAGCAAGACCTCATCTCTACAAAAAAATTAAAAATTAGCCAGGCATGGTGGTGCACACCTGTTATCCCAACAACTTTGGAGGGTGAGGCAGAAGGATCACCTGAGCCCAGGAGATCGAGGATGCAGTGAACTTAATTTTGCCACTGCACTCCAGCCTAGATGACAGTGAGACTCTGACTCAAAAAGTACACACACACACACACACACACACACACACACACATACACACAAATACACAGAGGGTGCCAAAAAATGTGTACACGTTTTAAGAAAGAAAAACTGTATTAATTGATCATAGTACTATAAGAAAGGGATTGGCAGCAGTGGGACACTGCCAGAGGAGGGGAACGCATAACACCATAAGGGTGCCCAAACTTTACCTGTACAATGACCACTTATATACCTAACCCTGAATTGTACTCGACATCTTTAAAATTAAAAAAAAGAAAGAAAACTGTATTAAAATTGTAATACTCAGTAGGATGAACACAAGTCACATTTGACTTCTGCAATTACAAGAGTTGCTCAAAGTGGTTCCCATCAGCATCCAGACAATTCTGATGATGGCGAACTACTGCAGGACTTGTTGCTGTGTGAGGCCTCCCGGATTCTCCCTTGTGCGCATCACACACAGTACCATGCATCTCAAACTTATCACAAATGTGTGCAATTGTTAGATGTGTTGGAGGTTTCGTTGCATACTCATGCCTCCATTGTTGTTGTACTTCCACAATGTTCTTGAATTTTTTTTTTTTTTTTTTTTGAGTCGGAGTCTCACTCTGTCGCCCAGACTGGAGTGCAGTGTCTGCTCCAGGCCACCACAGCCTCGACCTGCTGGGCTCCGGCGATCCTTCCGCCTCAGCCTTCCAAGTAGCTGGAACTACAGGCGCACGCTACCATGCCTGGCTATTTTTTTTTTTTTTTTTTTAATTGTAGAGATGAAGTCTCACCAAGTTGCCCAGGTGAGTCTCGAAACCGCGGGCTCAGGCAATCCACTCACCTCAGCCTCCCAAGGTGCGGGATTACAGGCTGAGCCACCGAGCCCCGAATACCACTTCAAAATGGTCTTGCACTTCAATGACAACCGTGCGTCCATCATTTTCTTTGACTGTCCTGCCTGTCGCACGGTGATGACGCTGGCATTCATTTGATCAACGCTGTCTTTTGAGCGAACGTCATATTACACATTGCTACCATAATTCAATTCAACATGGTAAAGTAATACTTAGATAACATCTCTTAAAAGGTATATACATTTTTTTGGCACCCCGGTATAAATATATATGTTTTATGATCTTATCCTCTCCTTTCTTAAAGAAACAGTTGCATACTGAGCATACTTATTTATACTTTGCTTTTTCTTTTAACAATATATCTGGAGACCACTCTATAGCATTACATAAAGACATTTCTTTCTCTCTCTCTCTCTTTTGGTGGTACAGTTGCAAAATACTCAATTGTATGCATTTTCCATAGTGTGTTTAACCAGTCCACTGCTAATGGTCATTTGGGCTGTTTCCAATTTTTTGCTGTTACAGAAAGTGCAACAAATTGTAGCTTTCAGCACACATCTCATATTTTTTGCAGACAGTTTTGGGATATATTCCTAGAAGTGATACTGCTGTGTTGAAGAGGAAAGGCATATGTAATTTTGCTCAGTGTTGCTAACTCTCTCCCCCCATGGTTGTACCATTTGGCATTCCTACCCACAAGACTTGAGAATGCCTATTTTTATACAGCCTCGCCCACATATGTTGTCAAGCTTCTGATTTTTCAATATAACAGGTAAGAAATGGTAACATAGTAATTTATATTTCTTATTTTAAGTGTTAGTGTGATTGAATCTTCATATGCTTCAAGGCCATTTGTATTATATTCTATGAATCCTCTAGGCTCTTTTTTTTTTTTTGAAGACAGGGTCCCACTCTGTTACCCAGGCTAGAGTGCAGTGGCACAATCATAGCTCACTGCAGCCTCGAACTTCTAGCCTCAAGTGATCTTCTCATCTCAGCCTTCTGAGTAGCTGGGACCACAGGTCCATACCATCTGACTAATATTTAATTTATTATATATATATATATATATATTTTTTTTTTTTTTTTTAGAGATGTGGTCTTGTTATGCTGTTCAGGCTGGTCTCAAATTCCTGGCCTTAAGTGAGCCTCCTGCCTTGGTCTCCCAAAGTGCTATAATTACAGGCGCGATCCACCACACCTGGCCAAACCATCTAGACTTATATCTTTGTATTTTTCTATCAGATTGATTTTTTATCCTACATTTTAAAAAAATTAACAACAAAGGAAACCGAGCTAGCATTCAAAGAAACACATAACAGAGAATTACAATAAAAAGTAGTAAGAGTAAAGATGATTATAGTTATACAATTAATGAATACCTTTTTCCTAGAATCATGGGAACAGAAAGTACAGTCCCCTGCAGGGTCTGGGACGGAGGGGCCGGGATCATGATGTAACCAGGCAGGGATTCCTTGAGGAAGTGAATTCTGAACTGTGTTTTAGAGAATGACTAGAATCTAGGCAAGGGACAGAGGCCTGGAGGTTGGAGTGGGAAGGAAATTGTGGGCAAAGGGCACAGTTTGAGCAAAAAGCTCAGAGGAAGCTGGGCTCAGTGATTCAGCCTGTAATCCTGCACTTTGGGAGGCTGAGGTGAGTGTATTGCCTGAGCGCGCAGGTTCAAGACCCGCCTGGGCAGGCGAAATCTCATCTCTAGAATAAATAAAAAAAATCAGCCGGGCGTGGTAGCGCACCCCTGTAGTTCCGGCTACTCAGAAGGCTGAGGTGGAAGGATCGCCGGAGCCCAGCAGGCCACTCCCGGCCACTGCACTCCAGTCTGGGCAACAGAGTGAGACTCCAACTCAAAAAAAAAAAAAATAAAAAGGTTCAGAGGAAAGAAACAGCCAACAGTGCTGTGCATAGCAAAGATACAAGCTTAGCATTGCTGAAGACTCAGGACTAAGAGACTGAGCTAAAGGATGAGGCTGGAGGGACTACGAGCCATGCACGGGCTGGAATTTTATTCTGTAGCTAATGTGGACCCCTGAAGGGTTTTAAACAGAGAAGAAGCTGCACACAGTGGCTCACGCCTGGATTCCCAGTGCTTCGGGAGGCTGAGGCAGGAGGATCACTTGAGGTCAGGAGTTCGAGACCATCCTAGGCAACATAGTAAGACATCCCTCTACAAAAAACTTAAAAATTAGCCAGACATAGTGGCACATGCCTGTAATCCCATCTACTGGAGATGCTGAGGCAGGAGGATCCCTTGAGTCCAAGAGTTCAAGGCTTCAATGAGCTATGATCACATCACTGCAATCTAGCCTAGGAGGCAGAGCAGAACCCTATCTCTAGGGGAAAAAGAGTGAAAAATGAAAAATAAACTGGGCAGAGACTGGTCAGTCTTGGGTTTAAGTAGAAGATGCTTGACTGTGTGGAGAAGGGGCTTGAGGTCCAGGCCCGGCAGGCAGCTATTGACGCAGTCCAGGAGAGTGAAAACAAGGACCTGAACTGAGTCGGGAGGCAGGTACGGAGATGACACATTTGGAATGTGAGTTGAAGAGTAAGGATGACCCTAGTCTTTCTAGCCTGGCTACCTGGCGACTGGACCCCAAATAATCAAAAAAACAAATAAAGAAGGAACCCAAGGCCGATGAGTAAAGTAATGGCTATAACTAGGTATGGATTTGTGTGTGTTACACAACAGGCTAAAAGAGCAGATAAACTTAAGCCCAAATTGTCCTAAAATACTGTGACAGCTACTGAACTCATTATAGGGATTAAAGATGTCTCCCTTGGCCACCAGATGTCTTCTTATTAGAGAAAATCCCTATTGTTCATGAATCAATAATTGCCTCTTGTAATGAAGCGCAGGGTTTACTGCTTGGCGCTAATGAAATTTTGGCGATTGTCTTCCTTGGAACATTTAATAGCTACTTCAGTTGATAACCATGACATCAGTTACTATTGCGGAGACCAGTGCAGTGACCCTGCAAAAATATCTTGTTCTAACATTTGGGAAATAATCAAGTTATACATTTTAATTACATAGAAGTGATACAAATGAGACACATTTATGATTCTGCCTGGAATATACGTCTCCAGAACAACACAGGTCAGAATTTGCTAGTGTTGCATGACAATGTTCAAATAGCCTATTACTCAGCTCACTGCACACCAGGAAGCTTTGGATCAGGGAAGGAACCTTTCCTTATACCTTGAAGTACCACATATTTTTACGTCTCTTCCGTATTTCCCATTATCAGGAAATATTCTGGAAGACACACTGAAAAGAGTCACAGACTTGGCTTTAATTCCCTATAATCCTTCTGTGTAGCATTGGCAGGTTGCTTTTTTGCAAAAGGAGAATTATTGTGCCAACCTATAGGGCAAATTGGATAATGTATGCAAAATGCTTGTCACAGTGCCTGACACATACGTATCAATAAATATCAGCTGTAGTATAGTCTTATCCCCACTCCCTGCATCCTTGACACCTCCTCCCACCCTGAGAAAATATAGATGACAAGTAATACAAATTTAACCTGTGACCATCATAATTCTACTTCTATTTGGGTTTACAAGACCAGCTCTTGAAGGGGTCTGTAGTCTTTCTCCTACTCATTCAACTCTAATTTGGATAAGCTTACACTGGATTATAGTGAAGCTATTCCCTACCCAACCCAGCCCCCAACCCCCCCACAGTTGTAGTTAATTTAACCAAGGATTATACGACACTTAGGCTTTTTCTATAAAAACAGTTTTAAAAATTAAACCTGGCCAGGCACGGTGACTCACGTGGTGACCGCAATCCCAGTACTTTGGGAGGCTGAGGCAGGAGGATTGCTTGAGCCCAGGACCTCAAGACCAGCCTGGACAACATAGAAAGATCTCTTCTCTACAAAAAATAAAAATAAGGCAGGTGTAGTGGCACGTGCCTGCAGTCCCAACTATTTGGGAGACTGAGGTGGAAGGATTGCCAGAGCCTAGGAGGTTGAGGCGGCAGTGAGCTGGTCATGCCACTGCACTCCAGTCTGGGTGACAGTGAGATCTTGATTCAAAAAAAAAAATTTGAACCCACAAGACAGTATCATTGCAAACCCCTAATTGCTACTGCTATATTAGACATTAAAAATAAATAACCTAAAGCCAGTGTTATAGAAATAATAATGGTGCTACCTTCTAAATGTGGGACCTGTTACTGCTACAAGTGATATTGGCTGTTACCGACACAGAGTCCCTCATTTTGTGGAAATCTGATACTAGGGACATTCATAAAGGAGTTGACCTGAGGCACCTAGGGCATTGGAAGCAGAACAGGACAAAAACAAAACCAACATCCTGATTCTCAGTTCAGGATGCTTTTCTCCCTACTCTGCCTCGTAAAAGAATGTGTTGTCTCATTCATGGTGTTATGGATGTCAAAAACCTTTGGAGTTTGCTCTAGTTGTATGTGGTCTTTCTTCTGCTGCCAGTTAAATTTTCTGATGAAGCCTTTTCAATGCTCCATGAACAAAGATAACTGGACACGTGCAATGTGCCAGACACCATGCTCAACACTTTCCCAAAAGTTTTCTTAACCGCACAATGATGTTATGACATAGAATTATTATTACCCCGATTTACTGAAGAGGTGAGTTCCACAGGGTTTAGTGGGAAAGTTTTGTCTTGTTGTACATCCGTGACAGAGTATGCTGATTCTCAAATCTGGCTAATTATTTCTGGGATTGAATAATTGAAACCTAATTTTGATCTTCAACAAACATGTTTTTTTTTTTAAGTTTTTTTTTTTAGGTCAGCATGGGCAACATAGTGAGACTCTGTCTCTACAAAAAAAATTAAACAGTCAGCCGGGCATGGTGGCACATACCTGGAGTCCCAGATACTCGGGAGACTGAGGTGGGAGGATCACCTGAACCCAGGACCTCCAGGCTGCAGTGAGCTATGATCACATTACTGCACTTCAGCCTGGGCAACAGAGTGAGATTCTGTCTCTAAAAATAAATAAGTAAATTAAGAAAAATTTTAAATTATTTTTCCATGATTGAAATTCTCCCATATGAAAAAGTGATCATGGTTAGAAACTATTTCCTCTGTGTGCTGTTGCAACTTCCCAGCCTGTTAGTGCAAATGAGGTGACAGTAACATTCAATCCTACATTTTCTCAGCTTAATCTTTCTCACCCTTGTCACTATAAAAAAATTGACCCCCTTCCAAATTTCTCTTCTCCATCCACCAACTTGAACCTCTGCAGATTGCAAATGCCCATACTTCCCTCTCTGTTGCTCTTTAGGTTTTAACTTGGCTGTTGCTCAGACACATTGTGGTTCAGACACATTGTGCTTAAGACGGTGAAGTGCCTTTCCACATCAGTCATTGGCCAGAGTGCAATTCTGCTCACCTCAGTTACCCATCTCAATCAACTGCTCGACTGCCATGGGCTACCCTTCCATTCCCTGTCCCGCCACTCTGACTCAGACTTTACTTGGGGAAAACTCTCCCAAACCATGTCTTTCCCTCTGCTCTCACACCACAACAATCATCAACACAGAAAAAGGCTTCTGTGACCAAATGTGGGAGTTTCTTCCCACCACCAAGCAGCAGACACCAGCTGGGTGTCCTCCAATTCCATTCCAACATTATCTACCTGAAGATAGTGCCAGATCCCACAGGATGAGGGCTCAGTCCCACAGGACTGCTCCCCCTACCCCCCAACACCAGTCTCAAATCTCAGCCTCTGAAACTTCTGACAGACCAGGTTTAAGATGGGGTTCTCATGATCTACTCCTTGATAAATTTTCAGGAGCAGCTCATAGAGTGCAGGGAAGCACATTTACTGGTTTATTCTAAAGGATATCGCAAAAGATACAGATGAAGAGACGTAGAGGGTGAGGATGGGGGAGGGGGCACCGAGTTTCCATGCCTCCCAGGATGGCCACCCTCTAGGAACCACCAGGTGCTCCGCTCTCTGAAAGCTTCTCAAACCCACTTCTCTTGGGTTTTTATGGAACTGCATGACATCAGCACTCCTTTCCCCAGGGTACAGGGCCCTCTCTGGGGAGGCTCTTAAGACCCATGGTCAGAAGATTGGAAGCAAGTGAGAGGAGGTCAGGAAAAAATGGGAGAGATTCCGCTTCTGAGGCCTGCTCCTGAGGCCTGACACATGCAACATTACAACAAAAGACTGTAACAAGGGCTGTGGGAATTATGTACCAGGAACATGGGTGGAAACCATTATCTGACATAACACTACAGTCTCCTGGGCTCAGCAAGAAGGGAAGCGAGTCCTTTCCTCTTTGAGACACTTTCTTAGAGGGTTCCCAGCAGTATTCCTTGGGTCCCAAAGGGCAACACAACTTGGGGTGACAGCCCTTTTAGTTATTTAACAAGCATATTGCTGACTGACTGGGGTCACCCTGGGTCCTTCTGATGTGGAATCTCCACCAACCCTCACATCTCCCGTTGAATCCAATGCACCAAATTCTTTCTCCTGCCCAGACAAATCTACCTGTGGAAATTTCTGTCATCAGCACCCTCCTCCCTCACTAACTCCCTGTTTTCTCTTCTCCATCCAGCTCACCAGACATGTTTCGAATTATTTTCCTTAGACACTCCCAGCTCCCTTTGAAAACACTGGATGCAATTAGCTACCAAGAGGGAGGGAGAGGAGATGTTTGTCCAGTACACAGCCAGAGAACAACCCTTCTTACCCTCCTGGGAAGTGCATTCTTATAATGGAATAGAAATATTTGCATTTACTGGGGAAAACACACTTGAGTGTTATCTAGAATTAACATGACTTCTTCCGTGAACTCTGCTAAGGTTCCTCTTTAGAACCCATGTCTGAAGCCGAGCATCTCATGTTCATCAGCTTCCTGAGATGAAGCATGATTTCCAGTCTACTGGGTGTGGTGGCGCCTGCCGGTAGTCCCAGCTATCTGAGAAGCTGAGGTTGAAGGATCACCTGAGCCCAGGAAATTGAGGCTGCAGTGAGCCGTGATTGTGCCACTGCACTCCAGCCTGGGTGACAGAGTAAGACTCTGATCAAAGCAAACGCTCATATTTGAAACTTTTCATTTTTTTAGCAAATTATGAGAAAATGACTTTTCTTCTTATATATTTTATGAGGATTTTTAAAGTTAATCTTTTTATTTGAATTCTGGCATGACACTTGATGGGCATTTAGGTTGATTCCACATATTTGCAATTGTGAATTGTGCTGTTCCTTTGGGTAGATACCTGGTAGTGGGAATAGTAGATCTACTTTTAGTTCTTTGAGAAATCTCCATACCGGGAAGTACCTAATTTTAATTTTGAGTTGTTTGTCACTGCTCACATTTTTTCAAGGTGACAAATTGGAAAGACATTTGCTGAGGGTATTGAAGTAATACCTGAGCCCAGGAGGCTGGAAACTTGAGGACTTTGAATGCAGAAACATCTCACACTAACGTATCACAATGAACCAAATAAAATGGTAGATCAGAAATAACCAAAGTATTTGAAAATGACTTATTACTATAAAAAATTTAAGAACTCAGGGAGTTGATTATTTAATCATCAGGATTTTTAATCTCAACTTTATAAAATGGACTAAAGGTAAGATATTTTTAAGTTGGTGAAATCATAGATACATTATTTATTTCAGATGACTCACATTCTTATTATAAGTTGAAATATTGTTCTTATACTAGCTAGCACTAAAGTTTCCCCTAGATTTAAAACTTAACTCTATTATTATTAGGCCATTTAAGGTGAATAAGGAGAAGCCCTGAGGGCATAGCCTAAAGGAGCCAGTGGAACAGAGATAGTTTTAAACTGGAGCACAAAACAAGTTTAAGGAATGTGGGGGTGAGATTAGCAACGAGAAAGAAATGGAAAGAAGGAAATGAGGAGAAAGGTTAAGAAGGCAGAGGCTGGAACTGGACAAAAAGGTGTGTCCATTAGCTATGGTCGCACAACAAATTACTACAAACCTTAGTGGCTTAAAATAACATATATTGGCTGGGCATGGTGGCTCAAGCCTGTAATCCCAGCACTTTGGGAGGCTGAGGTGAGAGGATTGCCTGAGCCCATGGGTTCGAGACCATCCTAAGAACATGTAGAGACCTTGTCTCTACAATAAATCAAAAATTTAGCCAGGCATGGTAGCAGGCGCCTGTAGTTCTGGCTACTTGGAAGGCTGAGGCAGAAGGATCGCCAGAGCCCCAACAGATCAGCACAGGGGTGGCCGTGAGCATGTCACTGCACCCCAGCCTAGGCTACAGAATGAGACTCCAATTAAAAAAAAAAAAAACATTTATTATTTCACAGTTTTTGTGGATCAGATCTGGGTACTACTTGGTTGGCTGCCTCTGGCTCAAGGCCTTAGGAGCTTGCAAATGAGCTGTTAGCTGGGGCTGAGGTCTTATGTGAAGACTCAACAGGGGAGGGTCTGATTCCTGGCTCACTCCTGGGGTTTGTTGGCAGGATCTGGATCATTGAGGGTTCCTGGACTGTACTGTGTGCCTCTCCATCGAGCAACTCAAGACATGGAAGCGAGCTTCCTTCAGGTGGAGAAAGTGAGAGAGCACCTGAGAAAGAAGCCACAGTCATTTTGTAACCTAATCTTATAGGTGACATTCCATCACCTCTGCCTCATTCTGTCTACTAGACACAAGTCACAAAACCTAGTTCACACTGGATAGGGAGAGCATTTACACATGGGCATAAATACCAGGAGGTGGGGGTTACTGGGGACCACTTAATGGCCACCCATTACAGGTGGCCAATAAGCAAACCCCAGCACCACTGCGGTTGGGAGAATTTTAAGAGCAGGAATGTTGAATACTGAACTTTCAGTTACTTATAGAGCTCCTTCAGCCTCTTAAACATCAAAACTGGTTTTTATACAGCCCATCAAGTACTGGAAGGATGGACCATCCATCAGAGGTGTGATGGGGCAGGTGGACAGACAATTGGAACGTATCCAGATTTTGACATGTGGCTGCCCCATCTTTCATTCCTGTATTCTGAGACCTTCCAGAGTATTCCGTCTTCAGACTCTGTGAGTTCTATTAGACCACTTATAATCTGGAACCTAGCATTCAGAAAAATTAAAAATATTATTCACATTTTTATAAAACAGACATCTAATCTTACTCATTTTTAGAAGTTTTTTAAGAACTATATAGGCTGGGAGCGGTGGCTCAAACCTATAATGCCAGCACTTTGGGAGGCCGAGGTGAGGGGATTGCCTGAGCCCACAGGTTTGAGAACAGCCTGGGCAACTTGGTGAGACCTCATCTCTACAATAAAAATTAAAAAATTAGCTGGGCATGGTAGTGCATGCCTGTAGTTACAACTACTTGGAAGGCTGAGGTGGAAGGATCGCCTGAGCCCCAGCAGGTCAACGCTGGGGTGGCCGTGAGCGTGCCACTCACTGTACTCCAGCCTGGGCAACGGAGTGAGACTCTGACTCAAAACAAAACAAAACAAAACAAAACTATGAAAAGCATGTTATTATTATTAACAAATGCATAATCAGTTCCTAAATAAATTTGCTCCAAAAAGTTACTTAATCCTAACAGAAAAGGAAAACCCCAATATATTTATTTATTTATGTCTGAAAACATTAATCATCTATTTCAGCAATAATTTTCATGCTTAATTTTGTATTATTAAAATGTCCTCTGATTCTTTACATTTTCTCTGTGGTAAAATGTACACTCGATTTTAAATTAGAAACATTTCCCTCATTCCTGCCTTAGTCCATCGGTTGATGACATTTTTTTAATCTTTTCATCCACACTTGGAAAACACAGTCTCCATCAGCGGTCTATCTTGATCTCTATCAGCTGAGTCACAGTCACACTGCGACAGATTCTTGGTAATCTGAAAAATACCGCGATGCTCTTAGATAACTGAAAACCTCAGTGAGTTACAATTTCCTGCGCTACCAGGCAAGCTCTGCAGAAAAGTACCGAGGCTGGAGACTGAGCTGGCAGCAAGGTTGCCCAGTCCGGGTTCTGGGGAGGGCTCAGTGGAGAAGGGGCAGGGAACATGGCCCTCCCTGGACCTGCTGTGCTGAGATTTTGTCCTCAATTGTCTGAGCTTCTGTATGACCTGAAATAAATTCAAATAAAAAAGGAGAAAGAGGTTTTAGACATGAGAACGACGATCTGACAGCATGTCCTAGAACAGCACGTGATAGAGAAAAGCACAAAGAGGTCAAGTAGCCAGCTGCGCTCCAAGCATCTGGAGCAGATGAGACTGACGTGTAGGGGGGCTATCGCCTTCAGAGGTCGTAGTCTGCGCCCACAGTGGCTTTTGCCGTCTGTAAAGTGCTGTTTGGCCCTTCTCGAGGCCACCTGCGCCGGCTTGAGCAGTCGCCCCTGCTCCAAAGCGCGGTGCTTGAGAACTTAAGAACGGACCAGGCCTCTGTCTCAGACGGCAGTCATGGGCCGGTGGGGGAGCGTTCCGAGCCTGCTCGGAGCCCACGGTCCCAGCGGGTAGGGTGCACTGGCAGGCCTGGCAGGGACAGGGCAGGCCAGGGACAAGCGGGCGTCGCAGCTCCGGGGCGCATGTTTTCCCACGTATGACATTCAAAATGTGCAGCTCCCTGGAAAATGTTCTCGAGAGTTTCACTGTTTTCGGCTTTGTCCTCTCATCTTTGACAAAGGCGGGCAGCCCTGTGCTCAGAACAACCTTCGCTTTCCATAGGCAGATCTGTTGGCTCAGGGCCATGGACGTGAGCGGCAGCAGAGCCACGGAACGCCTGGGTCAGAAGCTGGGGGGAAGCGGGGAAGGGAGGGCGCTTCCCGGGGTTTTTCCTCCCACATTCAGGACAAGGAAGGATCCTGAGCTGAAAGCTCCTATCAGGTTGCTTATGAAGACATTGTCTAAGAAATCTGTATACGATGATAGCTAGTCCTTTTTTTTTTTTTTAAGAGATGGGGGGCGGGTCTCATGATGTTGCCCAGGCTGGACTCAAACTTCTGGCCTCAAGGGATTCTCCTGTTTCAGTCTCCCAAGTAGCTAGGATTACAATTGCACCCCACTGTGCCAACTTAATAATTATTTTTTTAAAAAACCTAAGATCATTCACCAAATGACAAAAAGTTTTAAAAAATTATGTAAAATCAGAATATGAAACATGGACTTTTTATTGACATAATGTGATTTGAATGACTTATAATATAGATGTGAAATTTTAAAATTGTGTCAGATGCTTTTATTTTATTTTATTTTTTCGAGTCCGGGTCTCACTCTGTTGCCCAGGTTGGAGTGCAGTGGCACAATCACAGTTTACCAAGCCTGGAACTCTTGGGCTCAAGCAATCCTCCCACCTCAGCCTCTGGTATAGCTGAGATTACAGGCACACCAACACATCTGGTTAAATTTTTGTATAGATAAGGTCTCACTATGTTGCCCAGGCTGGTAGCGAACTCTAGCTCAAGCTCTCAAAGTGCTGAGATTACATGCGTGGACCACTGCATCCAACCCAGATACATTTATTTATTAAAAAATTGCCAACCACTGATTTCCACAGAAAAAAAAACAAAAGAATTTTCCATAATTGTAAATTTTCCCCAAATGATAGAGACTTCTGAGAAAAACACCATCAAGAAAGATAAAGCAACATCAATTTTGTCACATTTCAATGGACAAATTAGCACAGATGAGCTTATTTTTTTTGTTTGCATAAACAAGAAGGTACAGCTGAACCAATTAAGCTTTTTTTAATTTTTCTGTTCTTTCACTATGTACAAAAGTCTAAGAAATTTTTATTGGTTTTTCTAAAGGCAACACAATAGCTTTGAAAACAGTTGAGAAGATGTAAAAAAAATAGCTTGAAACATACAGATGATATCAAGATTCAGAGAGATTGAATCAAACCAAGTGATTTTTTTAAAAAATTGTATTGGGCCAGATGAGGTAGCTCAAATCTGTAATCCCAGCACTTTGGGAGGCTGAGGTGAGGGGACTAACTGAGCCCACTAGTTCAAGAACAGCCTGGGCAACTTGGCAAGACCTCATCTCTACAATAAATCAAAAAATTACCTGGGTGTGGTAGCGCGTGCCTGTATTTCCGACTACTTGGAAGGCTGAGGCAGAAGGATCGCCTGAACCCAGCAGGTCGATGCCCAGGCTGAAGTGCGACTCCAACTCAAAAAAAAAAAAATTGTATTGGGCCCAGTGCAGTGACCCATGCCTCTAATCTCAGCATTTCAGGCCAAGTATGGTGGTATGCACCTAGAGTCTCAGCTACTGAGAAAGCTGAGGCAAAAGGATCAGGAAGTCAAGGCTGATTGTGCCACTGCATTCCAGCCTGGGCAACAGAATATGACCCTGAATGAAGTTAATAAAATAATAATAATAATAATAATATGTTATTGATACAAAAAACTGTACATAGTTATGAGGCCCATGTGATATTTTGATATGTGCATACAATGTCTAATGACCAAATCAGGGAATTTAAGATATCCATCACCTCAAACATTTATCCTCTTTTTTTGTGTTCAGAACATTCCAAATCTAGCTATTTTGGCAGACCAAGTGATTTTAAATACAGTCACTTGTTTGATTCCAACTTAGGATTTTCAGTCAACTTTTCTTAAAGACATTTATTCTTTAGAGTGTTTTGAATTTGTGTGACTCTTTGGAAATATTGGTCACCTGCTCTCAATTTTTTTATAGTAAGTTTGGATCTACTTAAAAATGAATTAAAAGCCTCATAAATTTTGTGTCTGTCTGGAAAATAGGGCTCAACTTCCACAGATGTCATAAAGAGCCCAAATAAACACTTACAGTCCTGGTATTGTAGCTGATATGAAAGAGACGAAAAGTGAATTTGGTGTTGGGGATTTCTTGGTAGGAAAGAGCATTAAGGTTTTTTGATAGATGTAAGGCAATCTTGTGATAACACATCAGGCAACTTAGTTATTATTATTATTATTATTATTATTATAAGTTTTGAGTCAGAGTCTCACTCTGTCACCCAGGCTGGAATGCAGGAATACAATCACCGCTCACCACAGCCTTGACCTCCTAGGCTCAGGTGACCCTTTCACCTCAGACTCTCCAGTAGCTGGGACTACAGGTTTGCACCACCACACTCGGCTAACTTTTCTGATTTTTTTTTTTTGTAGAGACAAGGTCTCATTATGTTGCCCAGGCTGGTCTCGAACTCCTGAACTCAAGTGATCCTCCTGCCTCGGCCTTCCAAAGTGCTGGGATTACAGGCATGAGCCACTTCTCCCGGCCTGGACGTTACTTTAAAAAAAATGTACATTGCTAAAATATGACTCTTGGTGTCCTTCGTACACAATAGGAACTAATAAATATTGTGTCTGAATTTCTCTGGCCCTGGGCTGCTTTTTTTTGACCCTGCAGGGGAAGCAGTGAAAATAAAGCAGATGCTAGCATTAATCAAGACAGTCTATATTTTGACAGCATTTGGAATTTCACTTGTCTCACTGGGTGGCACTACCACTGTTCTGTTTTATTTTTTGACTGTGCTTCCTGATAACCTTAGGATTGAGAAGTGAACAGACAGGTATGACTCCCTAACTCTGACTCTGTCCTGCTGTACCAAGTGGGGGAGGATGGAGGGAGAGGTGTGGTAGCATTTTTAGTAAATATATCTGAAATTCATGATGGTGTGGGTATCATACTCAAAAAGAAGGGAGGTAGGGAAGGCGGGGCTAGGGTTAGGAGGAAAGATCACTGTATACATTAACTGAAACCTCACAGCCTAAATTCAGAGAGACTTAAGATTAAAAGCATCATTGTTTAAAACCTTAAGGATGCTTCCAAGAAAGCTCTATTCTTTGCAATGTCTTATGGAAACATGAAGACAGAGTGGCCATATAACAAAGTAACAGAGAGTTTTGGTAAATGTGGTTTGAATTATGTTCCGATGAAGGCAAAAGGATGTGTTTTCTGGAAGAGGTATCTGGCACACAGCTTTTTATTGCTTGAAACTGTTTAAGATTTGATATGGGCTTTTGAGGGGAGCCCTGTCCTTCTTGAAAATCTAATACCACTAGGTTGTAAACTGCTCAGAAGAAAGGATTACATGCACCACTTCCCCTGCTTCTCCCTCAGTGCCTGGTACTTTGTACACAATAGGAACTAAGATCTATCATGTCTGAATTACTACAGCATCACATTCAAAGCGCTTTCATCACCAATTCAGAGAGGAGATCATCTATAGGACACTTATTTCCAAAATCTCTTGTTGCTAATTAATGAAATCTTATCTGTCATGAGATGTAACATCTATTTAAAACAACGGACATAGGATTTCTTTTATTCTGTCATTCTCATTCTACCATTCGTTTATTTAGTAGCAAAACGTTTGCCTTTTTTTTTTACTCCCTGGGTGAAAAACACAGCACAGTGAAACTGTCTGCAGTGTCAGAAGAGATGTGTTAAGCTCTGGTACTCAACTGGGCACTAAAATACAGTAAACAACTGGCATGCTTGTCAGTTTCTCTGTGGCTTATTACTCGCTATCTCACTGTGACATAACACGTACTAAGAGTGCTGTCGGCTCTGCGTGTCCATCCATCTCTCCCTCCCAGGCAGCTCCCACACCGGCATCGTCGCATCCTTCCCTGCTCTTCCTCGCCCTGCCCCCGCACCCACCAGCTACCTATGCATTCCGGTTCTGGATGCTAAAAAAAAAAAAAAAAAAAGATTTTTCCCTTGCCATCTTTCATTTTTAGGATTTCCCCCCAAAGCACAAATGACTCAGATGGAAAGGAATGGGGGATCCAGGCTGAGTGCACAGATCTAAAGAGAAGTCTCACCCTGGTAACCTGTGTACTGAGTTTGTACAATGGTTTGATTTCCTTTTTTCTTCAAATGAACTGACATTAAAATATCAGACCTGTGTACAAATATCAATGTCCAGCTTCTCTTGAAAAATGGGAAGATCTTGACCCACATTCCTGCATAGTGACAATCAGCTAGAATTAAGCAGAGCATTCCATTCTCCATGAGTTAAGCAGACTCTGAAAAAAATAAAACAACACAACTCCAGTACACACAGAAAAAAACTTATCTACTCTGGCCAGGCATGGTGGCTCACTCCAGTAATCCCAGCACTTTGGGAGGCCAAGGTGGGAGGATTGCTTGGAGTTTGAGATCAGCCTGGACAACAAATCGAGACCCACCCCCCCACCATCTCGATTAAAAAAAAATTAACTGGGCATGATGTTGCACACCTGTAGTCCCAGCTACTTGGTAGGCTGAGGTGGAAGGATCAACTGAGCCCAGGAGGTAGAGGCCAGGTGAGCAGACATCATGCCACTGCACTCCAGCCTGGGCGACAGAGTGAAATCTTCTCTTTAAAAAAAAAAAGCTGTTTCTCCAGATGTCACAGACTCTGTAAGTAGTCAGTTGTGCAGGTAAAGCAGACTGAAATGGGGAGATGTTTTGGGTTTAGAACTCAGCTCCTCCACTAACTGAAGGCGTTACCTCCTAGAGATGCCCCTCCACCTTCTCTTCTGTAGATGGGCTAGTGATGCTGCTATCTGACCTCATGCAGTTGTCATAAGGACCAAATTTTTTAACAATATGATTTCACTGAAAGTATTGAGTTCACACTAATTGCATGGCTACTGGTTTCTCCTGGTCCTTCTTTTGTGTTAACTATTATCTACTGGATCCCTCTTTTCTAATTCAGGCTTTTCTAATTATGTAGATGTACATATCAAGTTACGAATGAATAATAACCCCTGTGAGAAAACAGGACCAGCTGAGGGCCAGTTAGGAGCTCTCAGCCATGAGCCCTGCACCTGACATTCTTGGGTCCCCCGAGCCCACCCTTCCTGTCCTAGGTTTCTCCCAGGGATCTTCCATGGTCCCTGAAAACTCAAAGTGTGTTTTGTTTCTGAGTTCCCTTCTACTGCTCAGTCATTTAAACCATTCCTGGGAGACAGGGACCACACTGCTCCCTTCCCAAGGGCCATTCCAAGCAGACTGAACCCATGAATGGCATCGAAATAGTCCAGCAAAGATGTTCTTTCCTTCCGGGTTTCCTGTCTCCCTTTCATTCTCCCCTTGTTTTCCTCCTTCATTATTTTCTTTCCTTCAGTTAGAAAAATTCATATTTCGACAATTTTTTTTTTTTAAGTTAGAGTCTCACTCTGTCTGTCGTCCAGGCTAGAGTGAAGTGGCACCATCACAGCTCACTACAGCCTCCACTCCTGGGTTCAAGTGATCCTTCTGCCTTATCTTCCTAAGTAGCTGGGACTACCGGCACACACCACCACACCCAGATAATTTTTTTTATTTTTTATTGTTTTTGAGATGAGGTCTCACTATGTTGCCCAGGCTGGTCTTGAACTACCTGGGCTCAAGCGAGCCTCCCTCCTTGGCCTCCCAAAGTGCCAGAATTATAGACACGAGCCACCACGCTGGTCAACAATTCGTATTCTAATCAGATTATTGTTAGTCCAGTTCAAGTCTTTCTTTAAAATTCATCCAATAATGATCTTCCCTCCCCTTCCCATCGCTCCCCCATCCCACATGGATGCAGGAAATACCCCCAACTCTGGATATATCTGAGAAGCCAGGGGTCATGTTTACATGTTATGAGCCCCTATTGACTGCCACTGTCCCCTCTCGCTCCTGGCCTTTTCTTCAGCTGCCCCTCGTGCTCACACCTCAGCATACTGCTAACAGAAAGCAGGTGTCTCTAACCTTCTCCACTGAGGGGTGGGCCCCACACCCAGGAAGGAAATAACTGGAGACCTGAGTGTTAAAAACTTTGCTCCTGAGGCAGTGACCACCCCCTTCCCAGAGCCCCTCCTGCCTGCCTCTGTCCTTCTCCAGCCAAGTTGCTGAATCCCCGAACATCCTTCTTGGCCTCTCTCCCTAGCCCCTCCCTCCCTGCCCTCACCCCTCACCCCTCACAGGGAAACTGCTTCAAACCATAATCATCTCTGCAGCACATGCTCTGCTCCCACTGAAGTCAGCATTTTTAATCATTAAACACAATATTGAGCACCCCAGGCTGAGGCAGCTGTATTTAACTTACTCGCCTTGTCCAAGGCTCTGCAAGCAAATCCGCATGACTAAAAAGTTTCATCAAAGACCTCCCAAGCTTCCCCCAAATAAAAGGAGAGTTCACCTGGACACCACTTTTAAAGGCATCAGAATTGTTGGAGTCTGGTGTCAAAGTGCCTGTATGCTTTTCTATTTCTGGAGAGACTCTCAGGCTTCCCTAGACCTCCTCAGTGCAGGGCACTTCATAAAGAACTGCCTGAACTGGGCGCGGTGGCTCAAGCCTGTAATCCCAGCACTTTGGGAGGCAGAGGCGAGAGGATCCCCTGAGCCTAGGAGTTCAAGACCAGCCTGGGCAACTTGGCAAGACCTCGTCTCTACAATAAATCAAAAAATTAGCTGGGTGTGGTAGCACGCATCTGTAGTTCCAGCTACTTGGAAGGCTGAGGCGAAAGGATTGTCTGAACCCAGCAGATCGATGCTGGGGTGGCCATGAGTGTACCTCTGCACTCCAGTCTGGGCAACAGAGTTAGACTCCAACTCAAAAAAAACAAAAAAACAAAAAAATAGAGCTGCCTGAAAAGCCAGGTAGAAGAAAAGCCTATCTGGAGGCTCCACTCTGCCTGCATCTGTGGTGTCCCCTGGTTAGATGTGATACTCCATAGTGTTCTAAGGACAACCCTGGCTCTCTCCTTTTCTTCTCCCTTTTGAGAATTTACAAATACCATGGAAAACTGAGCCATAGAAGTAAAACTCAGCATCCAGAAGCTTTAGCATTTTTAGTCTCTGTTGTCACAAGAAACCAAAAAAGCAAAAAAGAGAAACGTGAAGGGTTAGGTTGACACGGTGAGCATGATAGCAATGGCATTCTGATCAGGTTTTGAATTTCAGGGTGGATACCAGAGAAGTGGGGGTTCTCCTCCCCTGAAGACTGTGCATTTCTTCAAGCAAAGGATACAGAAACTTTTCCTGCAAAGCTTGGCTTCCAGCTCACAATGTACATTTATGCCGCTGACACCAAACAATACGTTATTCACACCTGTGTCAGACCTGGAGGAGCTAAAGATGATAACCAAGCTTCCAGCACCTCCCCCTCCGCCCCATCCTCATTTCCTTTCCCACTCCCAAAAGGATGTTGTATTTCATTTGAAAGTGCTTAGAGACTACAGCAATATGCACTATATAAATAATAGATGGAATGCAATAGAACTGAATAGTCTTGGGCCCTGACTTTGGCTTACATCCCAAAACAGATTTAGACTTGCAGAGGCGGCTTCTCAGGCAGGCCAGTTCCCCCACTCCCTTCCTCAAAACTGCCTTTTCATTGGCTGATTTGGATTGTGTGTGCCTGTATAGAGTTAGAGGGAATTTGCAACCCGCCCCCCCCCCCCGGTCCTCATGGGGGTGTGTTCAGTGTGCAAGGTCAGTGCAAATGAAGCAGGAAAAGTAAAGGCAGAGGAGGGAGCATGTTGGGGGAAAGCCCAGAGCCCAAGATGGAACCAAAGAAAGCCAAAAGTGAACTTTTGCTTATTTTGTGCCAGGGTGATACAGAGACATGAAGAACATTGAGGTATGGGTGCCATTTTCAAAGGACAAGGGCTCTAACACAGAAAGCTATCACACATGCTGGAAGGAGGTGGTGGCATATCAGAAGACATTCTTTCCAGTGGGAGAGGCCAATTGGGGAAGGCTTCTTACTTAGGTCTCAGTTAGGATTTCTTTGTTGTTGTTTTGTTTTGATTTGAGGTCTTACTCTGTCACTCATGCTGGAGTACAGTGGCATGATAATGGCTCACTGCAGCCTTGACTTCCTGGGCTCAGGCCATCCTCCCACCTCAGCCTCCCAAGTAGCTAGGACTACAGGCGGGTGCCACCTTGCCCAGCTGATTTTTTTTTTTTAATTTTTGTAGAGACAAGGTCTCACTATATTGTCCAGGCTGTTCCAGTCCTCAAGCAATCTTCCTGACTTGAGCCACCACACCCAGCCTCAGGTAGGATTTTGAAGAGTAAGGAATAAGAATTTGATGGCGAAAATGGAATGAGTAGAGGTATAGAAACAGCAAAGTAACGACAGGTGGGCATGGGGCTCCATGGCTGGTGAGGTAGCAGAGGTGTCATTTTTCTCCCTTTATTTGGTGCCCAAAAGATTAATTACATCAAAATCACCTATTCCAAAATCACCTATTCTAAAATCACTGGGACATTCAGTATTGGAGCACTCGTGCATGGCTGATGGTGGAGAAATTAGAAGAACCACTTGGAAACATAATTTGCAATTGTAGATCAAGTCCTGAAAATGTTCATTTTTGGAAATTTAGATTAAGACACTACTTCAACTGGAGAAAACTGTGTGCCCAAACATGTTTATTGTTTCATTATAGAATAACAGAAAATAAACCACAATAGTATACTCACTTAAAGAAATATTATGAACTTTTTAAAACGTAAAATATCAGCTCCATGTGAGAATATGGAAACATTTATGATGTAATAGTATATGAAAAAGGTTGACCGGGATGGGTGGCTCAGCCTGTAATCCTAGCATTTTGGGAGGTCAAGGTGAGTGGATTGCCTGAGCCCGCGGGTTTGAGACCAGCTGGGGCAACTTAGCGAGACCTCGTCTCTACAATAAATCAAAAATTAGTCGGGTGTGGTAGCGCACGCCTATAGTTCTGGCTACTTGGAAGGCTGAGGAGAAAGGATCACAAGAGCCCAACAGGTTGACGCTGGGGTGGCTGTGAGTGTGCCACGGCATTCCAGGCTGGGTGACAGAGTGAGACTCAAACTCAAAAAAAGAAAAAGTTGAGTATATGATTATAATATTTAAAATCAGCACATGAATTAGTAACTACAGGATAGTTAAGAGAAAACGGTGATTGTCAACTCTAAATGGATCAAAGACTAAATGTAAAACCTCAAACTACAAGAACCTTAGAAAATGCAGGGGACACCCTTATGGAAATTGGAACTGGCAACCAATTCCTGATCAAAACCCCAAGTACCCATGCCATAAGAGATAAGATAGACAAGTGGGACCTCATCAAACTGGCAAGCTTCTGCAAAGCCAAAGAAACCATCAAGAGAGCAGGGAGACAGCCCACAGACTGGGAAAAAATATTTACCTACTGTATCTGACAAAGGCCTAACATCTAAGATCTACAGGGAACTCAATCATGCAGAAAAGAAAAAAACAAACAGCCCCACTACAAAGTGGGCAAAAGATATGAACAGACACTTCTCAAAAGAAGACATATAAGCAGCCAACAGATACATATCAGCCTTACTAGTCATCAAAGAAATGCAAATTAAAACTACACTGAGATACCACCTAACTCCAATCAGGATGGCCATCATCAATAACTCAAAAAACAACAGATGCAGAGAGGATGGGGCGGTGGGGGGTGGCAGGGAACACTTCCACACTGTTGGTGGGAGTGTCAACTAGTACAACCTCTGTGGAATACAGTTTGGTGATTCCTAAAAGATCTAAAAATCAACCTTTCATTTGACCCCACAATCTCCCTACTGGGAATATACCCAGAGGAATTCAAATCACTCTATGAAAAAGATACCTGCACATGCATGTTTATTGCAGCATTATTCACAATAGTAAAAACATGGAACCAACTGTGCTGCCCATCAAAAGAGGACTGGATAAAAAATATGGTACATATACACAATGGAATATTACACAGCCATAAAGAAGGACAAAGTTATGAACTTCATAGCAACTTAGATGGACTTAGAGTCTATAATGCTGAGTGATGTATCATAGAAACAAAAAACTGGTACCACATGTTCTCACTCATAAGCAGGCCCTGAACAATTATCATAATACTATAAGAAAGGGATTGGCAGTAGTTAGAAACTGCCGGGGGAGGGAGGCGAGATTGACAGTAGTGGGAAATTACCAGGGGGTGGGGGGTGGCACACCTCATCAACAGGGGTACCTACTTAATAAACCCTACATCCTCAAAATAAATTTTTTTTAAAAGAAAATGGTGATTCCATTAGCTTGGCCTTTCTCCCTTAAAATTCTTGTTGATGTTGTTTTGAACATTTTCTAATGGTACTATTTTCTAAATATCATGGTTACAGGCAGAAGCAACTGGCATCAAAGGGAACAGAAAACTCATCATTAAGCACAGCAGCACCAAATCACAGTGGACCCTTCTTATGCCGAGTTTGAGCAAAAGAAGGATCGATTTTGCTTGTTTGTTGTTTTGCTTTGCCCTTGATCACTATGTATTTATATTATTATGCCAGAAGTATCTGATGTCGAATTAAGTGAGGATATGAAATTTATTTTTTATTTTTTATTTTTTGAGTTGGAGTCTCATTCTATCATCCAGGCTGGAGGGAGTACAGTGGCACATTCATGGCCACCACAGCCTCAAGCTCCTGGGCTCAAGCAATTCTTCCACATCAAAACCTTCCAAGTAGCTGGAACCACAGGTGTGTGCTACCATGCCCAGCTAATTTTTTATTTATTTATTTATTGTAGAGACCAGTTCCTGCCATGTTGCCCAGGCTGGTCTTGAACCTCTGGACTCAGGCAATCCTCTTGCCTCCACCTCCCAAATTGTTGGGATTACAGGCGTGAGCCACCACATCTGTCTTCTTCTTTTTTTTTTTAATGAATAAATCATATTTAAAATCAGGACAACATTCACCTTGTATTTTTTTCAGTTGTGTACCTCATCATCTGTCTGAATAGGTTTAAGGGCAGCTCTGCCTAATGGCAAAAATAGATAAGCAAAAAAATAAATAAATAAAAGAAACAAAAAGAAATAGATAAGCACTCTGAAATCTTTTTTAAAAGGTGTATGACTCTATGACTATCATTCCAGAAAGTCACAGCTATTACAGGAAAAGAAATAATATAAATAGCTACAAAGGAAACAATGAAAGCATGGTGAAGTGTGGCTTATTTCTGTTTAAAAGCATAATTATAATATAGAGAACAATGTACCTTTTTATTACAACTGGCACATTTGTGAAAATGCAATAATACAGCAATAACTGAAATAATAACTTAAATATTATTTTACAAAGCACTTTCATACCCATTATCTTTACAGTTTTACATAAGTAAAATACTGGTCTGCAAATGGTGATGAATACCTTTCATTTGCCTTCCCATTTTAATTTTAGGATAATCATTATAATGAAAATACAGAAGTTAAAAAAATCTAAGTACAAATGTCATTGTCATAGGTACTTTACAGAATAATATACCTTGAACATAAACCCAATCTGTGAGAGTTTATGTTCTAAAATGGGTAGCAGGAATGCAGATATCTGTCATAGGATAGCTCAGTAAACCTATCGCAGAGTGGAAAAATAACAACGTGAGTTGAGGAGTGATACTAGGTAGACGTGCACAGGGTACAAAGACAATTCAGGGTGACATGTCCCTGTGCAGCAGGGCTCTGTAAGAGGCTAGGGTTGAAGTCCATCCATTCTTTATCACAGAGCCTAGAAAGCAAGTTTTCCTGAGGTTTTTTATTTCTAAAACGTGAATGTGAATCTAGGGATGAAACAATGAGTCAAACATTGTTAATATACCATGGAGGTTGATAGCATTGACTTAATGCAGATGAGAGGCCGGTGCAATGGCTCAAGCCTGTAATCCCAGCACTTTGGGGAGCCAAGGTGAGAGGATTGCCTGAGCCCATGGGTTCGAGACCAGCCTGGGCAAAATGGCGAGACCTCGTCTCTACAATAAATCAAAAAATGAGCCGGGCATGGTTGCGTGTGCCTGTAGTTCCAGCTGCTTGGAAGGCTGAGGCAGAAGGATCGCCTGAGCCCAGCAGATCGATGCTGGGGTGGCCGTCAGTGTGCCACTGCACTCCAGCCTGGGTGATGAAGCGAGACTCCAACTCAAAAAAAAAAAAATGCAGATGAGCTTTGTGAAGCCATTCATGGGGTATTGGGAGGGAAAGAATGTCTGAGCAGGGAGGGAGACTGTCACAGGATTACCTGATGAGACATGGCAGACTGACCCTAAAAGACAGGGCAGGGGGCTGGGGTACGCTGTCCCTCCCTGTAAGAGGTACATAGAGGCTCAGAGGATGGTGCTTTGTTGCAGGTGCTGACTGATCTTAGAGATACTTCAGGTGAGAGAAAGCAGAGGAGCAGAGCATGAGAGTGGTTTCCAGTCACGCTGTGGCACAGTGCAGCACTCAGGTGAGTCCACAGAAGTCTTATCAGGTGAATAAAGCACGGCACAGTCAATCCTGTGCTAGGTGGTCCAAGACCCCCAGCAGGCCTGAGTGTTGAGTGCAGGGCACCAGCCATGGGGTGGACCACGTCAATTTCCAGTAGGAATCTAGTATATTATAAAGTTCTGGAAGAAACCAAGACCGATTTCCAGTTTTACCAGTCACATCAGATAAGAAAATGGACTCAGGAATTGAAACTTTGGTGACGGGTCTAATGACCAGGACAGGACAAAAGGCTACAACAATTCAGAGGCCCGGGGCGGGGGTGCGGTACAGGGACACTGCTTCCCAGTCAGGTCAACATGGAGGGTTAATACCAAGCTCCACATTGGAACTTTTGTACATGCTGAACCTAGAGTGGCCTCCCGGGACCCAGCTGTATGGCAGATATAATCCACTATCAGTGGAGCCAGAAACAGAAGCCTAATGTTTAGAACTGGGAACTACACGGGAAAAACTATTTTTTTCCCAGACATTGGAGGGGTTCGTAACAGTGGTGGCTTGAACAAGGAATAGTGGGTGAAGCTAGTGTAGACCAGGAGGATGAAGCATGTTCGGGATAGTTGTATGTGGAAGGGGCTTATGTTTTAAGTTGACACTTAAAAATCTGAAGGATGAGACCACAGTGTCATCCTGGTATTTAATATTGCATTAAGCAGACCAAGTGACATAAACTCTACCTGTGAGATAGCTTAACCATATGCGACTTCTACTCACAGAGGAGTATTAAGTATATGTAACATATCAGAATACTGACGAAGGGGACAGGCCGTGGAGGGGGAGGAATGAGCCAGAAAACAACAGAGAAGAGCCTGAACCCCTGAAGTTTGGCTTCAGCTGTGAGAGCTGGCCCCAGTCCTGTGTTTTTCTCTCCGTCCCCTCATAACCCTGAGGCCCAATGCCCAGAGGCCTCAACCCAACTTCCAGAAAACATAGGCACTTGCTTCACACCAAGACTAGGGACACTGCTGGCCCCTGCTGTCCTGGGGCACTGAGTCATGGTGAGTGGGAGAAATATGGTACAGGACCCTCCAATTCCTCTGAACCAAAATAATATTTTGAGAGAATAAAGAACATATAAAAGACAGAACTGACACAGCAGGAGCACCATGGAAACTGAGGGCATCCCTCTGGGGAAATTGCAAACATGCCTTTTTTTGTTTTTGTTTTGTTTTGTTTTGTTTTGGAGACAGAATCTGGCTCTGTCACCCAGGCTGGAGAGCAGTGATGCGATCATAGCTTATTGCAACCTCAACCTCCAGGGCTCAAGCAATCCTCCCGTCTCAACCTCTTGGGCAACTAGACTACAGGTGCACACCTCCACACCCTGCTATTTCATTTTTAATTTTTTGTAGAGACAGGGTTCTCATTATGTTGCCCAGGCTGCAAATGTCTTATACTGATGGAGACATTAGTATGGCAGTATTCAATGATGGAGTCAACACCAGCAGCCAGAGGATGGTAGTGACCAGGGAAACCAGCAGCAATGGGGACAGCACAGCCCTTAAACGGAGGCCAGGAGTGTATGGAGTGAACTGGTCCTCAGTGGAACCTAACTGGCTGCCAAGAAGAGACAGGATTGCCAAGGGACCTCACCAGAGGAGAAGAAGAGGATCAGGGACTCCACTGCGAGCAGCTAAAATCATTTTCATTATTTAAGTAGCTACTTCTTGCCGGTTCCCTGACAGGCTGCTGTGGTCTAGAAAGCAAAGGTTGCATGGAGGTGAAATGAAGAGAATTGGCTTTAGTTTCCTCTGTAATTGCTTTAGTATATTTTTCTTTATTACAAATATGAGGCAATATTTTACACCTGTCATATGCTAGTCATGATGGTAGGACAGGATATTTACACATGCATAAAGGGTATAACTATCCCACTTTTGTAAGTATAGGAATTGACTCTCAAAAGGATTAACTGAATCTCGAACCCAGGTCTGGGGCCTACTTCCAAAACCCAAATTTTCCCCTCATTCCCTTACTCCTTTTCTTTACTGTTCACCACGTAGAGTGTGGTGTCTCAGCTATTGGTCATCTCTTCTGATTGCCTAGACCAGTCTTGAAAACGGCTTGTGATTCACTGTCTATGCTGTTGATCTATTTATCCTTAGTTTATTAAGGCTGACTGCACTTGTAAATGGTCTGTCCCTCCAAAAAGCTGATAACAACATATCAAGGCATAATCATTTGGTTTAAATTTAGCTCTATTTATGACTCAGCCCCACAAAGATAATTACAGAATAAGATGTTAGGGTATCTTTGCAATGCAAGGTTTCAATGCTTTCATTTTAAAGACCAACAAAAGAGAAGACACTGAGCAAAAACAGGAGAAGGTTTACACAATGTAATGAAAGCACCACTGACTCAGTAGGTTATTTAGATTCACTGTCTTCTAAAAATAAATAAACTTGCCTTTAAGAGAGCGGTCTTTTCTTGGCTTTTTAACTTGAAATGTTATTCCCTGAGCTTTAGTTATTGTTTGTTTATTCAGGTACTTACATGGATAATATCAAAAGACAGTCATCAGAGCATTAACTTTGATATTTGTAATTTATCACCATGGATTATTAATGAGTTGATGAATAGATAATAAATAGCAAGATGAACAATGAATATTTTCAAATCAACACAATTGGTTTGAGCAGTGGTAGAATAGAGTGACAGATGTTCACTGGGCCATGGTTTGTAGGGAAATAAAGTGATTTATTAGTACCTTTATTGTAGTGTTCAAAATAAATATCTCCAGTTCTTCCACATTTTTCATTTTATTATTTACTTTTTGTTGTTGTTGTTGTTAGAGTCTCACTCTGTCACCCAGGCAGGAGTACAGTGACAGGATCATGGCACACCGCAGCCTTGACTTCTTGGACTCAGGCAATCCTTCCACCTCCCTCTCATGGGACTAAAGGCACATGCTACCACACCCAGCTAATTTTGGGGGAATTTTTTGTAGAGATGAGGTCTTGCCATCTTGCCTAGGCTAGCCTTGAACTCCTGGGCTCAAGCAATCTTCCTACTTTGGTCTCCCAAAGTGCTAGGATTACAGGCATGAACCACAGCATTGGGTCGTTATTCTTATTTTTTAAAGACTAGTCAACTGCAGCAGTGAAAGAGTAGAATAAAGAGTTTGACTGTGAGTTACCAGTTGAGAGCTGAGATAACTCTACCTTTGGACCAACCCCCATCTTCCATTTGAATTTGAAAACTAACAAGCTGAGTTAGCTAGAAAAGAATTACTAAGTAAAATCACATATCTGATGTAATTTTCTTGGAATTTTTTGTTTTCTTATTTGAAAAAATTGAGATGAATAGTATTTTTCTTCTCATCTTATTAAAAAATGGTCACCGACAGCATTGCTTAAGTAAACAACATTGGGCCAGCTTGGTGGCTCAGCCTGTAAACCCAACACTTTGGGAGGCCAAGGCGAGTGGATTGCCTGAGGCTGCAGATTCAAGACCGGCCCAGGCAACTTGATGAGACCTCGTCTCTACAATAAATAAAAAAACTAGCCGGGTGTGGTAGCGCTTGCCTGTAGTTCTGGTTACTTGGAAGGCTGAGGCAGAAGGATCACTGGAGTCCAGCAGGTCAGTGCTGGGTGACTGTGAGTGTGCCACTGCACTCCAGCCTGGGCAATGGAGTGAGACTCCAACTCAAAAAAAAAAAAAAAAAAGTATCATTGGCTTTTTATGTTAACCTTTCCCCGACACAATATTTAAGATTTCCTCACCCAGATTCTATTATTTTAATGTCAGAAAATATTAATTGCTGCTAAATTTATGAAAACTACATTATTTGTTTAAAGTTATAAATATTTAAATATAAACCAGGAGCGGTGGCTCACACCTGCAATCCCAGCACTTTGGGAGGCAGAGACGAGAGGATTGCCTAAGCACATGGTTTCAAGACCAGACTGGACAACATGGTGAGACCTCATCTCTACGATAAATCAAAAAAATTAGCTGGGTGTGGTGGCACGATACTTGGAAGGCTGAGGAGGATCACCTGAGTCCAGCAGGTCGAGGCTGCGGTGGGCGTGAGCGTGCCACTGCACTCCAGCCTGGGTGACAAAGTGAGACTCTGACAAAAATAAACAAACAAACAAACAAATAAAAAATACATATGTTTAAAAACTCTGTTTTTAAATGCCCTCATCTAACTCCATTGAAACTCTTCTCTTTTACCTGTGAAGTTATATAGATTCTTCAAATCAAGTTTCCATATTGGAAAGAATATACATGTGCATTAAAGAAAGCATTGATTACCTTTCAAATTACATAAGAGTAACACAACATTGGGTTTTCTATGTAGTTCCACACCTTTGCATTAATAATAGATGTGGTTGTTGGCAAGCAGACTTTCACATTCCCGGGCAGCATGGTGCAGGGAAGGTGTATTTAGGGAACCTCTTAGAGTGTTTCACATTCTACCTATTCACATAAACACATTCACATGAACTTTCACTTTCATTCTGGAAGGCCCCTGAACGGAGGTATCTCACTAGTTCCTCTCTGCACAGATTTTCTTTTAGAATTCACAGTTGTTTGGGGCCTTTGACAATGAAAACAGACCTACTAGCCCACCTGTTTTGGAGGAAGAAATGGGATAAAACTACTCTTCACTTTTTAAATAAATGTCCTGAATGTCTCTAGACAAGTTCATCATTAACTAAGTTTTGTACCCTGAGGGAGACTCTTGTTTCATCAGCCTTTCGTATTAAGCAAAACTGAGATTTTTGAAGTATTTATTCATTTAGTCAACTTTTAAAAGACAATTTTTCTCTATAGAATATAAACTTCATAAGGATTGAGAGTATTTGCATTTTGGGGATTAAAAGTGCTCTGGTGCTATACTGCTTTCCTTTTTCTTTTGGCATGGTTGGAAGTGAAATTACATGTTAATATGTGTTTAGACATAATTTAAAGCATGTAATTACAGAGGATTTGTATTCTTTCTTTTAGAATCTTAGGGAACACATGAGGATTTGTTACATACTTATATTCTGTGAAGGCGAGGTTTGGGCTTCTGACAAGCCTGCCCCACCCCCTTACAGTGGTGAACATGGTACAGAGGGTGGTTTTGCAGGGTTTATATCTTTTTTCTTTTTTTTTGAGTTGGAGTCTCACTCTGTCGCCCAGACTGGAGTGCAGTGGCCGCTCCCAGCCACCGCAGCCTCGACCTGCTGGGCTCCGGCGATCCTTTCGCCTCAGCCTTCCGAGTAGCCGGAACTACAGGCGTGCGCTACCACGCCCGGCTAATTTTTTGATTTATTGTAGAGATGAGGTCTCGCCTGCCCAGGTGGGTCTCGAACCCGCAGGCTCAGGCAATCCACTCACCTCAGCCTCCCAAAGGCGCGGGATTACAGGCTGAGCCACCGAGCCCGGCTCAGAATGTACTTTT
>CAUYQG010038637.1:0-29026 GCA_963574415.1 Tarsius wallacei | reverse complement strand
GCCGGGCTCGGTGGCTCAGCCTGTAATCCCGCGCCTTGGGAGGCTGAGGTGAGTGGATTGCCTGAGCCCGCGGGTTCGAGACCCACCTGGGCAGGCAAAACCTCATCTCTACAATAAATAAAAAAAATTAGCCGGGCGTGGTAGCGCGCGCCTGTAGTTCCAGCTACTCGGAAGGCTGAGGCGGAAGGATCGCCGAAGCCCAGCAGGTCGAGGCTGCGGTGGCCGGGAGCGGCCACTGCACTCCAGTCTGGGTGATGGAGTGAGACGCCAACTCAAAAAATATATATATATTTCTTGTAGTGCGACTCTATCTTTTCAATCAATTTAAATAAGAAAATATATCTTTGTGTTTGCCCATTTGGTTACCATTTCCTATGCTCATTTCTCTGTTTCCATTTCTTATCATTTCCTGATCCAAAATGTCAAGAGTGCTGGCGATGTATTCTTTTGACTTTTGTACATCATTGATGAGGCTACATTGTTTATTTAATATAATAGTCCAAACTATCTTTTTGTATTTTTGATCTAGTGCTTTTAAGTGTCTTATGTTATTTAAAAAATCCTTCCCTACCCCAAAGAGGTGTTTTATTATTTCATTGTTCATGTTTAAATCTACCATCCACTTAGTGCTGACTTCAGCATATGATGTGGGTTGAGAATTAAGTTCCTGTTTTCCTATATGTATATCCAGTTGACATGGCATCATTTATTGCTGCCCTGGCACTTTGGCTTAAATTAAGTGTTCATATATGTGTAAGTATGTTTCTGGACTCTAGTCCATTCTGTTTTTATCTATGAGTCTGTCTTTGTGCCAGTAACACACTGTATTAATCACTGTAGCTTTATAATAAGTATTCACATCTGGCAGTGTTAGTTCTCTTCTTTGTTGTTATTCTTTAAGATTGTCTTGGCTGTTCTTGGCCCTTTGTAATCTTATATAAATTTGAGAATCAGCTTGTTGATTTCTACATCAATACTTGCTGAGATATGCCAGCTGAGATTTGATTGAGATAGAACTAAATCTGTTTATCAATTTGATACATCCCTCCACTTATTTATATTTTAATTTCTCTCAATCTTTTATATTTTTCAATGCAGACATCTTACACATTTTTCATTTAAATTATTCCCAGGAATTTGATGTTTTATGCTATTGTAATTCATATCTTTTAAAATTTCTGTTTTCTACTTGGTACTAGTTATTTAGATAGTAAATTGATGTATGTATATTGACTTTATATTCATCAGCCTTATTAAATGTACTTATTAATTCTAATGATTTATCTGCTGATATTATCTCCTTGGGATTTTCTGTGTAAACAGCCATGTCTTCCATAAATAAGGGCAGTTTAATTTCACCCTTTCCAATCCTTACACTTTTTTATTTCTCTTTCTTGACTGATTATACTAGCTCATTCTTCCAGTAAAATTTTTGAATAAAATGTCAGAGAGAGTGTTTTCAAAATTTCCCCATTATTTTCAATGTTACAAATAGATTTTCTGTAGATAGCCTTTTTTTGTTTTTTGTTTTTTTTTGAGTTGGAGTCTCACTCTGTTGCCCAGATTGGAGTGCAGTGGCTGCTCCCGGCCACCACAGCCTCGACCTGCTGGGCTCCGGCGATCCTTCCGCCTCAGCCTTCCAAGTAGCTGAACTACAGGCGCGCGCTACCACGCCCAGCTAATTTTTGATTTATTGTAGAGATGAGGTCTTGCCAAGTTGCCCAGGTGGGTCTCGAACCTGCAGGCTCAGGCAATCCACTCACCTCAGCCTCCTAAGGCGCGGGATTACAGGCTGAGCCACCGAGCCTGGCTTAGCCTTTTTTCATATTAAGGAAGTTTCTTTCTATTGCTAGTATTAAAAGACCCTCATGAATGAATGTTGAATTTTATTAGATGTTCCTTCTGTACTTAAGATAATCCCATGCTTATTTTCCGTTACTCTTTTAATGTGGCAAATTGCGTGAACTGATTGCTGAGTCTTAAACCAATCTTGCATTAATTAGTCATTGTATATTATCTCTTTAATGTATCCCTGGATGTAGTAGGCTAATATTTTTTAGAAAGACTGTATCTTTTTAGATAACTAAGATTGATCCATAAGTTTCTTTTTTAAAATTCCCTTGCTAGGTTTTAATATCAAGGTTATGATAGCTATATAATCTAAAATGTAAAGTGCTCCATATCTCAATTTTCTGAAATAGTTTGTGTAAATTTTGTATTTAAAAAAAATATTTGATAGAAAGTAACAGGTTAGCAATCTTGGTGTGGAGTTTTGTTTATGAAGGTTTCTCTGTGTGTGTGTGTGTGTGTGTGTGTGTGTGTGTGTTTGTTTTGTTTTGAGTCAAGTTCTCATTCTGTCACCAGGCTGGAATACAGTGGCATGATCACAGCTCACCACAGCCTTGACCTCCTGGGCTCAGGCGATCCTTCCATCTCATCCTCCCAGGTAGCTGGGACTACAGGTGCACACCACCATGCCTGGCTAATTTTTTTTTAATGTTTTGTAGAGAAGAGGTCTTGCTGTGTTGTCCAGGCTGGTCTCAAATTCCTGGGCTCAAGTAATCCTCCCACCTTGGCCTCCCAAAGTACTGGGATTACAGGCATGAGCCATCACACCTGGCCTGAAAAGTTTTAAATTGTAAATTTAATTTCTTCTATTCTGATTTTCTGTATCTTTTTAGTTTGACAAGTTGTTCTTCTCTAAGAATTTATTCTAGAAATGTAATTTACATTGTTCATAATATCGTACTATCCTTTTAAAGTTTGTAGGATCTGAAGTGATTTCCCCTTTTTTATTTCTTATATTAGTAATTTTTGTGTTCTCTGCTTTTTTCTGTGATCAGTCTTGCTGAAGGTTTATTAATGATATCAGTATTTTTAAAAGAGCTATGGATATCCTTTTTACATTGCTTTAGGTACATCCAAATTTTTGTGTTTTTAAAAAATACTTCAGTTCAAAATATTTCCCAATTACTTTTGTGATATATTCTTTGATACAGGTGTTATTTAGAAATATATGATTAAATTTTAAAGCATTGGATGATTTAACACAAGATGACATCAACACATGCTATCCCTGTATCTTACTGAACTTAACTATACAGCCTGGAAAGAATGCCTAGCCTAGCTGTTTTTGAACTCTGGAATGCAAATAACAGGCAGATTGGGGAAGGATCCAAAATTCAGAATACCACAAAAGTGGGGGTATAAACAAGATCCAATGTCTCATAGCATAATATCAAAAATTACCAGGATACAAACCAAAATTACTTAGCATAGTAAGAACCACAGAAATATCATTATTGTATGGGAGAAGATAGCAGACACACAAGGCAAGATGATAAATATGTTGGGAGAAAGAAAAATATCTGGTGAGAAATAGAAGATAAAAATAACTAAATGGAAATCTTAGAACTGAAAAATATAATAACCAAGATTTTAAAACTCACTAGATTGAAAGTAAGAAGACCACAGTAGAGATGACAGAGAAAACAGTCAGTAAATTGAAGATAGATTAATAGAATTATCCATTCTAAACAACAAATGGAAAAAAAAAAGACTAGGAAGAAAGGGACAGAGTTTCAGAGACCTGTAGAAAAACAACAAAAGGTGGCAAAGGATAGGTATGTAAATCAATGGAATAGAATTGAGAATCCATAAATAAACCTATACATTTATGGTCAATTGGTTTTCAACACATGTGCCAAGATAATTCAACAAGGAACAAGATGGCTGTTCAACAAATGGTGCTGGGACACCTGGATATCCACATGTGAAAGAATGAGGTTGGACCACTATCCTTATCCAACGTGCAAAAATTAACTTACAATGGATTAACCACCCAAATAGAAGAGTTAAAACAATAAAACCCTTAGAAGAAAATATAGGGATACATTTTCATGACCTTGAATTTGGCACAGGTTTCTTAGATGTGACACCAAAAGCAAAAGGCACAAAGATAAAAGATAAATTGAACTTGATAAAAATGAAAATCATTTGTGCATCAAATGACATTATCAAGAAGGTGAAAAAACAACCTACAGAATAGGAAAAAAATAGTGGCAAATTATATAAAGCAATCCCACCTCATCTGTGTAGGGTTTGTTTCAAGAACTCCAGTGGAGGCCTGAAATGTTTTCCTATGCATACATACCTACGATACAGTTTAATTTATAAATTAGGCACAGTAAGAGATTAACAACAATAATAAAATAGGAAAATTATTAACTATATCATTCACAATTTCAAGGACAGAAGATTTGTTTTAGCTATAAATCTTAGCAACCTCAGTATATGATATTTTCTCTTCCTTATTAAGTTGAGAATGTTCACATTTTCACTTAAAGGAAGAACATCGGGGCTTCTCTTTGGCATATCCAAACTGCCAGCATTTGTATTCCTGAGCTTTGGGGCCATAATTAAGTAAAATCAGGGTTAATTGGATAAAAGCTCTGCAATACCATGACAGTCAACTTGATAAAACTGAAATGACTACTAAGTTACTAATGGGCAGGTAGTGTATAGTTTGGATCTCCTAGACAAATGAATGATCTACCTCCCAGATGGGTTGGAACAGGATAGTGAAAGATTTTATCATGCTGCTCAGAGAGGTCTGCAATTTAAAACTTACGAATTGTTTATTTCTAGAATTTTCTGTTGAACACTTTTGAACATTGGTTGGCTGCAGGTAACTGAAACTATGGAAAATGAAACCAAGGATAAGGGGGGACAACATATATAATAATGTTATAGCATCCGGAATATGTAAAGAATTCTTATAACTCAACCATAAAAAACACAGTTTAATTTAAAAATAAGCATTCAACAAAGGACTAAAATTCCTAGCAAGAACAATTAGGCAAGAAAAAGAAATAAAAGGTATACAAATTGGAAAGGAAGATGTAAACTTATCTCTGTTCACAAATGGCATGTTTTATATTTAGAAACCCCGCCAAAAAACTGTTAGAATAAACAAATTCAGTAAAGTTGCAGGATACAAAAGTCAGCATACAACAATTAGTTTTTTTCCATATGCTAGCAATGAATAATCAGAAAAGGAAATTAAGAAAATCTGAGTTACAATAATATCAAAAAATAAATACGTATGTATAACTTTAACCAAGGAGGTGAAAGACTTATACATTCAAACGTACAAAATATTGCTGAAAGAAACTAAAGAGACAAATAAATGGAAAGACATCTTGTTTTCATGGATTGGATAACTTAATATTGTTAAGATATCTTACTACTCAAAGCAATCTACAGATTTAATGCAATCACTATCAGTATCCCAGTGTCATTTTGTTTATTTACAGAAATAGAAAATCCATTCTAAGGTTCATATGGAATCTTAATGGGCCGCAAATAGCCAAAACAATTTTGAAAAAGAAGAAAGTTGGATAATCCGCACTAACAGATTTCAAAAGTAACTACAAAGCTACAGTAATCAAAACAGTCTGATTCTGGCACAAAGACAGACATATAGAGTAATGGAACAGAATAGTGAGCCCAGAATTAAACCCTCACATATAGAGTCAAATGAACTTCAACAGTGTTAAGACCACTAAATGAGGGGAAAAATAGTTTCTTCAGTACATGGTGCTAGGAACACTGGATAATATTTGCATATAAAAGAAAGCAGTTGGACCCTTATCTTACACCATATACAAAAATTAACTCAAAATGGTTTAAATACCTAAACATATGATTTAAAACTTAAAAACTTCTAGAAAGAAACATGGAGAAAATCTTCACGATACTGGATTTGACACTGATTTCTTGGGTATGACACCAAAAGCACAGCCAACAAAAGAAAAAATAGACAAGTGAGACTATGTCAAATTAAAAAACTTGTGCATCAGTGAAACAACAGAGTGAAAAGGCAATCTACAGAATGAGAGATAACATTTGCAAATCATATACTGTATCTGATAAGGAGTTAATATCCAGAATATAAAAAGAATTGCTACAATTCAATAAGAAAAGAATAAATTGCCTGATTTAAAAGTGGGAAAGATTTGAACACATATTTCTCCAAACATGTTATGCAAATGGCCAACAGGTATATGAAAAAATGCTCAACATCAGTGGTTGTTAGAGATACACAAATCAAAATCACAATGAGCTATTACCTGACACCTATGAGTATGGCCATCATAAAAAAAATAAATTAGCAAGTGTTTGGTGGGGATATAGAAGTTGGAATCCTTGTGAGAATGTAAGATGGTATAACTTCTATGGAAAACAGTATGAAGGTTCTTTAAAAAGTTAAAAATAGGTTTATTTATTTTAAGAGTTGGGTCTTGCTCTGTCACTCAGAGTAGAGTGCAATGGCACAATCATGGCTTACTGCAACCTCGAACTCCTGGCTCAAAGGATCCTCCCTCCTCAGCCTCCTGAGTAGTTAGAACTACAAGAACATGCCACCATGCCCAGCTGCTAATTTTTTAAAACTTGTGTGTGTGTGTGTGTGTGTGTGTGTGTGTGTGTGTGTGTGTGTGTATGTATGTAGATGGTGTCTCACTGTGTTGCACAGGCTGGTCTTTAACTCCTAACCTCAAGTAATCCTCCTGCTTCGCCCTCCCAAAACACTGGGATTGTAAGTTTGAGCTACTGTGCCTGCCCAACAAGCTAAAAGTAGATTTTTTTTTTTTTGAGTTGGAGTCTCACTCTGTCGCCCAGACTGGAGTGCAGTGGCCGCTCCTGGCCACTGTAGAGTGGACCTGCTGGGCTCCGGCGATCCTTCTGCCTCAGCCTTCCAAGTAGCTGGAACTACAGGCGTGTGCTACCACGCCTGGCTAATTTTTTGATTTATTGTAGAGATGAGGTCTCGCCAAGTTGCCCAGGTGGGTCTCGAACTCACGGGCTCAGGCAAAAAATAGATTTATTATATGATCTGACAATTCCATTTCTGGGTATATATCTGAAAGAATTGAAAGCAGGATCTCAAAGAGATATTTGCACACCCATGTTCATAGCAGCATTATTCATAAGAACCAAGAGGTGAATATAATTCAGATGTCTAACAGTGGTTGCATTGATAAATAAGACTCTGGAGATGTATTATACAACAATGTGAATATATTTAGTAATCTAACATATGTGCACTTAAAATGGTTAAGATGGTAAATTTTATGTGTTTTTGCACCACAATTAAAAATAAAAAAATTTTTTTAAAAGCAAAAGGATGGAAGAGAAAATAAAACAAAAGCAAAGACTACTAAAATCAGGAATAAAAGAAATTAAAAGGATTATAAGGGAATACAATGAATATGTCAATGAAGAAGATAACTTAGATGAAATGGAGTAATTCTTAAAAAGACAAAAACTAAACTAACTAAAGAGGAAATAGAAAATCTGAATATACCTACAACATGTAAAGAAATTGAGTTAGTAATCAGCAAACTTCCAACAAAGAAAAGCCCAGGGTCAGGTGGCTTCATTGTGGTAAATTTTACCAAATGTTTAAAGTAAAATAAATACTAATTACATTAATACTAGTCCTTTACAATTTGTTGTACAAAATAGAAAAGAAGAGCATGCTTACCAACTTTTTCTGTGTGGCCAGTTTTACCATATTACCAAAAGCAGACAAGGAAATTCAGGAAAAGAAACTGGAAGCTTTATGAACATAAATGCACAATTTCTCAGCAAAATACTAGCAAATCAAATGCAGTAACATATAAAATGGATTAAATACCACAACCAAGGGTGCTTGACATCAGGGTATTAAATAATGAAACATAGCACATTAATGGAAAACAGCAAAAATCACATCATCCCAATAGATACAAGATAAGCATCTGACAAAATTCAACACCCTTTAGCGATGAAAGTACCAATAAACCAAGAGTAGAAAAGAACTTCCTCAACCAAATAAAGGGCAGTTGTAAATAACTCTCACCCAAAATCATACTTATTGCTGAGAGGCTGAATGTTTTCTCTAAGATCAGTAGTAAAGCAAGGATGTCCACTCACCAGTCTTATTCAGGGTGGCACTCAAAGTCTTAGCCAGTTTAATAGGGCTTAAAGCACATAAAAGGCATAGATTGGAAAGGAAGAAATACTCTCTCTATACAACATGATTGTATGATTTTTAGCAAGGTCATAGAATACAAGATTAACACACACAAACATCAATTCTGTTTCTGTATGCTAGCAATTAACATTTGTAAGCCAAAGGTTTTAGTAGTACTATTTAAAATACCTCCCTCCAAAATGAAATACCTAGGTATGAACCTAACAAAATATGAACAGGAATCATGCTGAACAACTAAAAATACATATGAATAAAATCAAAGAAGACCTAAATAAACAGAGAGACATACTATTTTTATGAACTGGAAGACTCAGAGTAGCAAAGACATCAATTCTCCCCAAATCGACAAGTATAATAACAATCAAATTCCCAGCATAATTTTTTGAGGATATAGACTTACTGACTCCAAAATTTCATGGAAGAGCAAAATAACCCTAATAGATAAAAGGATTTTAAGAAACAAAAATAATTTGGAGGCAGCACATTACTGGATACTGACTTACTATTAAACTACAATAATCAAGACAGGTAGTATTGGTGGGGGGATCAGAGATCAAGGGAACAGAATATAGATTGCAGAAATATACCCCCAAAATATTGGAGGCCATGTGAAGACAGATACAGAGATGGGAGTTATGCTGCCTTAAACTAAGAATGACAGCTAGATTTTAGACTCTGGTCTTCAGAACTATCAGAGAATGAATTTCTGTTTTAAGCCACCAAGTTTGTGGTAGTTCTTTCTGACAGCTCCAAGAAACATAGACTTTGATACTGGGAAGTGGAGTGCTGCTGTAACAAATATCCATCCCCCAAAATGCGCAAGTGGCTTTGGAATCGAGTAATTGGAAAAACCACTTGAATAATGAATAATGGAAGAATTTTGACAAGCATAATAGAAAAAGCCTAATTGCCTTGACGAGAGTGTTAGAAATATGGGTGTTAAAGGAGATTCTGGCGAAGGCTTAAAAGGAAGTGAGAAGTACAGTAAAGAAATAGATTCTGCTACCTTAGAGAACACAGAATATTTTTAGAAATATGAATGTTAAAGGTAATTCTGGTGAGGTCTCAGAAGGAAATGAGTAACATGTTATTGGAAATTAGTGGAAAGGTGATTTTGTTATAAAGTGGTAGAAAGTTTGGCTTAATTAGTTCTACTGTTGGAAAGTATAACTTGTTAAGTGATGAATTTAGATCATTACTTTAGGAAATCAAGCAAAGTGTTGAAGGTGAGAACTGGTTTCTCCTTGCTGCTTATATTATAGTAAAATGTCAGAGGAAAGAGATAAAGTAAGGGATGAACTGCTGAGCAAAAAAGAATCAGCACTTGATTACTTGGGAGGTTTGCAGCCTATCCAGACTGCAAAGGATGCTAAAAATAAGAAATTCATTGTTGGAAAAGAATGCTCTGGAGAGAAGGCCAAGGGTACAGTCTGACATCCCTTTACTGAAGAGATTCTGTGTGTGACTCATAATTCCACTCAACCATCTTTTTTTTTTTTTGAGTCAGAGTCTCACTCTGTCGCCCAGGCTGGAGTGCAGTGGCACGCTCCTGAACACCACAGCCTCGACCTGCTGGGCTCCGGTGATCCTTCCGCCTCAGCCTTCCAAGTAGCTGGAACTACAGGCGTGTGCTACCATGCCTGGCTAAGTTTTTTTTTTTTAACTTTAAAAATTTTAAAACTTAAAAATTGGGGAGTACATTTCAGGGTTAAGTATACAAATACTCACTGTGCAGGTACCCTTGTTGATGAGGTGTGCCCTCCCTTCCCCAGGCAGATTTCCACTACTGTCAGTCCCACCTCCCTGCCTCCCTCCCCTCTGCAGTTTCCCGCTACAGTCAGTCCTTTTCTTATAGTATTACGGTAGTTGTTCAAGGTCCACTTATAAGTGAGAACATGTGATACTCAGATCTTTGTTTCTGTGAAAGATCACTCAGTATTATAAACTCTAATTTCATCCAGGTTGCTGCAAAGTTCATGACTTTGTTCTTCTTTATGGCTGTGTAGTATTCCATTGTGTATATGTATGCCAGTGTGTCTGTGCTCATCAGTGATCTCTAGAAACACAAATAGAATTATTTCTCATTGTAAAATTCGAATACATAATTTTTTTCAGCAGCCATCAAATATTTTCATGGAAATTCGAACAGTTCTCTTCACTTTTTTTTAAGAGATGAATTCTCTATATTATCCAAGTTGGTCTTGAACTTCTGGTCTTAAGCGATGCTCCTTTCTCTGTCTCCCAAAGTGATGAGCCTTCAGGCATGAGACACTGCTCCTGGCTTTTTTCATTTTCTAATCAGAAAAGGCTACATACAATTCAGCTTTTATTATCCCTAGATTAATGTACTTGAGTAAACTTTTATTGTCTTTACCATTATTTTAAGCTTTCTAGATTTTATTTGTTTGTTTCTTCTCATTTACATAATTCTTTTCTACATATTTATATTATCAAATTGTAGAATTTATGTTTTGGTTGAATTACTCTAGTACTGAATTTTACTGCATAAGTATATTTTTTTTAGAACCACCAACAATCAGGACACAGTGCAGTTTCATCACTGCTAATGACTATTGTGTTATCCTTTCAACCTTGCCCACCAGCAGCCACTGTTCTGATCTCTAGCATCATAATTTTGTCTTTTTAAGAATGTTGTATGAAAAATTAATAAAGTATGCAACTTCTAAGAATGGCTTCTTTTACTCTGCAAAATTCCTTTGAGTTCCATCCAAATTATTGTGTATACCAAGAGTTTATTCCTTTTTTAAAAATTATGGAGTAGTATACTTCTACTCATTGGAGATTTGAGTTATTTCCAATGTGAGGAAATTGTGAATAGACTTAAAGAACATATAAAGCTGAGACTGCTGCCGCCACTAAATTTATGGCTCTCGTGTATCAAATTGAATGGCTCCCAGTAATATCTGAGAGTAAAGAGAATTATGCATTCACCTTTGCTGTTCAAATAAACTGAAAAATGTTCACAGCTTTGAGCAATACGTAATCTAGAAAATTCTAAATAGCCCACTGAAATAAACTGTACAATAATTGAAAAGTCAGTCTTTATTGTTCTGAAGGAAATGTAGTCATAGGCAAAACACGGGATTAACATGAGGAACCTACCCCAGACTAATTGTAGCATTATAGGTTAAAAAGTCCACAGGAATATAACCTGGAAGAATTCCATTCTAGATATGAAAGATCCACATGTGAATTCAGTCTTGGCAAAAGTGGTATTCTACTTCACAATATGAGAAATCACCAAAAACTAATCATATCACCTGTACAAATACCCTTGGAGTCAATGACAGGGTGATGGACGCAGCAAGGGATGGGACTGGAGGACAGATTTATGGAAACTTGACTCCCTGGAAGTATTAACTAAAAGGAACTTAGGGAAAGAGACGAGACTTTTAATAAGTAGATGAGTGTGTTGGGCGATGACTCAGAGGAAGTTGTTATCTAAATATTAAGGGCAACTTATTTTATAATCACAGTTTGGGGAGAAGATTCAAAGGCAAACATGTATGTACTTAGTATTTATATGCCCTTAGATTTTAGCACTATGACTTATTCTCATAATTTACACTTAGATTAATCACTGGATATAACATTTTTAAAGAAATTATACTGCAGTTACAGCCAATATAGGTCTAACTCAGCAATAGTCTAAAAATATACATCATTTAGCAGGAGAGTTCTGATTTTATACTCATTACATCTTGTTATGATCATCATTAATGCCTTCAGTTTTATTTTTATTGTTTCAACTTATGGGTAAACTTGAACTATATGAAGAATAAAAGAAAAACATTTATATTTTAAAACTTTTGTGCTTGATTATAATTTTCTGATGCAACTCAAATATCTTTTCAAACAATAAACATTATGACATACCTAAAAAATTACAGCTTTGATTTTTTTCAATTTTATTACAAATGGATACCTAAATTTGTCAATGCTTTCTGCGTAATAGTTTATCTACAACATATACAACTTTTTTTTCTTGGAAGAAATTTTGATGTTGTGAAAGAAAAGTCAAATATAATAATTCTTGATGAAAATTATTTTAACAAAATTTAAATTGTTCATCTATATCTCTTTCTTCATTTCCAAAGTATATTTGATGACTTCTAAATAAATACATTTTATTTCTCCTGTATAATGAATTAATGACAAGTAACACAATGAATTTACTATCTTGGATGAACTTTTAGTACAAAAGGTCTAAGGCGAATTTGGTATACTTGATGACAATGCAATCAAGAAATGGGGTTATTGTATCAGGAATACTGCAGGGCACTTATATTGTTTTGCTGGTCAATGTTTCTCTCTTATACTGACACCAAAACTTTTCCATTTCAGTGAAATTCTTCTCCCATCACTGAAATTATTAATTTCCAAAGAGTATTAACATATTCTTAAAATTGCTGTCTTCTTTAATTACATATGCATTTATTAAAAACATTCCCTGCATTATTTGATTTGATATCTTAATCAATTCCTATTTGAAAAATGTGTATGTAAAACTCAAAACATTTAGTTGGTCATCTTCACACATACTTGGTAAAAGTTCATCTGCAATGAAAGCAAATACAACAACCATGGCGAAAAAAGCAGAAATTCAAAAAGGAGAGAGAACTCTGATGGCTTTCAAATCCCTGGTGTCAGTTTTTGCTGAGGAATAGCTGCCATCCGGTTCTTTCTTAAGATTTGTCCATTAAACTTTATTTATGTGTGAAATTCTGACATGCTTTACATGAACACTAGCTAAAATTTTGTTTTATTATCATGAATCCAAAGGAATGAAAACTATGAAATTATAAAAGTTCCTGTCTTAATAATCTGTCACATTGGTGGCATAGGTATATAAATTATATACTTTCAATATTCATTCTGTGACAAGTAAGATACTTTCCAGAAGTATGTTCACATAAATGCCCTAATTCACTGGGTGATGAATGAATTAAGACAACGAAAGTCTTTATGCAATTATAAAGGTTAACTTTTGCTAACATGAGAAAACAAATTAAAAATTCTTTGGCCATTGCATTTTCAATGTATTATATTGATCTTGAAGATTAGAAATAGATTCTACAACCAACGTTGTATTTGAAGAAGAATAATTTGAAGTTTGATATTTTATTTTAAGTGATACATCCTCCAGATGTGTTTATTAGTAATATTTGAATGAGTTTTGAAATTTGGCAGGCAATAATTTTCTTTAAATAAAAGATGATTTATTATGTCATATTAAAACATCGTTTTATAACAATCACTGAAATTAGAATGACACCAGTCTATATTACCTTGCATTATCACTTGGTGCAATTGCAACTGAGATTCTTTAGTGAATATTCTATCTTTCATTGAAGAAAAAGAAAAGCATATGTTACACATCAGCACTTTTACAATTGCTGAAGTGCTTAAGAGCTAATGATATATTTATATTAACTTGCTTGACCCACTAAAAAGCATTTTCAAACTAATGATCTGTAGAATAAACATATGTCAATATAAAATCATTAGTTTCTTTATTTAAAAGAGCATGTTCTTTGACAATACGATTATTTGAACTTTATAATAGGAATGAAGCTTTTTTCTGTTAAAAGTTTTTGATAAATACTTCATGTTCCACAAACTGCATTCTGATTGTTGTTCTTAATTTAATATTAAATGTTTCAAGTTGCTGGCATCATTTTATGCTTTTCTTGGAAGCATGTGGAAAAACATTTGGTTTCCTTGCATTGAGCCCTCTTTAGGAATTTGATGCTTTTAACTTTTAATTTTACTCTCATGACAACTTGCAGATAAATATATTTTTATTCAGAACAATATCATTTATAGTAGATGACTGTAGTCATCCTGCTGTGCAATAGATCTCACAACCCATTCTGAAACTTTGTACCCTTAGATGAGTAACTTTCTACTCCCCTCAGTCTCTGTTATCCATCATTCTACTCTCTATTTATACAAATTCAACTTTTTTAGATTCCACATAGATATGTGAGATCAAGTGGCATTGGTCTTCCTGTGACAAGTTTATTTCACTGGGCATGATGTCCTATAAGTCCATTCATATTGTCACAAAATGACAGAATTTTCTTATTTCTTATGGCTGAAGAGTATTGAAGTGTGTGTGTGTGTGTGTGTGTGTGTGTGTGTGTGTGTCTAACATTTACTTTATCCATTCATTCATCTGTGGACACTTAGATTGATTCCATATGTTGGCAATTGTAAATAATGTTTCAATAAACATAAGAAGGCTGACATTCCTTCTACATATTTATTTCCATTTCTTTTGGATATATAGCCAGAAATGGGCTTACTGGTTTATATATTAGTTCTATTTTTAGTTTTTTTTTTGAGGAATTCCAGGCCGTTTTTAATATGGCTGTGCTAATTTATGCTCTCACTAGCAATATACAAAATTGCCCTTCCCTCTGCATCATTGCCAACACTTACCTTCATCTTTTTGATAGAAGATATTGTAACTGGTATAAGGTGACATTTCATTGTAGCTTAAATTCGCATTTCTCTAGTAACTAATGATGCTGAAAATTTTTTTCATGAACCTGTTGGTTATTTGTTTATTTTGATTTGAGAAATGTCTGTTCATGACATTTTCCCATTTTTAACTTTTTTTTTTTTGCTATTGAGTTGAAAACACAAATAAATGGAAAGATATTTAGTGTTCATTGATTGGCAGAACTAATACTGTGAAAATGTCTATATTACAGATTCAATGTAAACCCCATCAAAATCGCAGTATCATTTTTCACAGAAATAGGAAAAAATATCTATTTGAATTGACATGGAACCACACAAAATGCTGAATAGTCAAAACAATCCTGAACACAACAGAACAAAGCTCGCAACATCATACTATTTGATTTTAAAGCATATAATAAAGTAGTTGCACTCAAACAACATGGTACTAGCATAAAAATAGGCACATAAATTTATGAAACAAAATATAAAGCCCAAGAACAAGCCAGCCCATTTACAGTCAATTTATTCCTGACAAAGTTGCCAAGAACACGAAGTAGGGAAAGGATAGTCTGTTCAATAAAAAATGTTGGGAAAATTGGTTATCTATATTTAGAAGAATAAATTCATATCCTCATCTCATACCATATACAAAATTCAACTCAAAAATTAAAGACTTAAATATGAAACCAGAAGCCATAAAATAACCCAATTAAAACATATGTGAATAGTTCCACAGCATTGGTTTAGGCAAGAATTTTTTGGATATGCCCCCAGAGGCACAGGCAATGAAAGCAAAAACAGACAAATGGGATGGCATCTAACTCAAAATTTCTGTACCCCAGAAGAAACAATTAACAAAGTAAAGAGAAATGAGAGAAAATATTTGCAAACTATGCATCTGATAAGGGGTTAATATAAAAAATATGTGAGAATCAAACAAATCAAAGTTATTTAAGGCTCTTATTTGTTAATTTCAACATCTATGTCATGTCTGATGATTGTGTTATATTGTCAGAGTGTATTTTTGTCTTGCCTTTTGGCATGCTTTTACATTTGTTTCTTTTGTTGGTAAAAAACAAACATATTCCATTGGAATAGTAGGGATTGAGATAAATAAGCCCTTAGTGTGAAGACTTATGCTAATCTGACTATGAACTTGGGATTCATCTACTATTTCCCATAGCTATATGTGGCAGAGGATTTGAGATGATCTAGTGTCTTTATTATCTCTCTTTTTGATGTTGGTACTTTCCTTTGTACTTCTATGGAGAATCTGTGTTTTGCAACTCTTTCAGTTGCAATCCATTATTATATTGGAGTTTAGTGTGGTGGTAAATTGTCAGAGGAGAGAAGTGTTCTATATTCATCTGATTATTTCTCAGTCTACTAATGGGCCGGTATCTCAAGAGTGTAACCCTCAGAAGTGTGTTTCTTTACTTCTTTTGGAATTAGAGCTTCCCCCCACCCCTTGCTTCTTACTTCCTTCCCTGTCTGCAGCATTCTTAATCTATTTTTTTCACTTCAGAGTATTTTCTAAGAACAGTGCAAATAACTAAAAAATCAAGAATGAAAAGATTATAAAAAATCTAAAATATTACTAAATGTATTATAAATATATAAGAAAAGAACCATAATGCAATGCAACATATCAAAATGCAAAAAATTTGGCTGAAGCAATACGAAAATTAAAATATATAATCTTTGATCCATATATTAAAAAGAATGCTAAAAATCAATGATATGAGCATCTGTCTAAAAAATTAAACCAAATAAGATTGATATTACAAACTAATAATAAGAAGATCAGAAATAAATGAAAATTGAAAAATCTATAAAATAAGGAGGTATAGAATTATAAATGGATAGATATAGCTAGAGATGGAAATTGAAATGATAGAGATAGAAATAGATTTAGAGCTAGAGATAGATTTTCTTTCTTAGGTTTTCAGTGCAGAGAATTAACAGAAAAATATACATGGAAATAAGTAGTAAGTATAATTTGGAGTAAGTATATATGACATTATACAGTCTAAGTATGAATTTAAAAATAAGAAAATAAAATACATTTGCTTAGAAAAAATATGCATGGAATACTTAAGTTAATTTAATTTAAAATAAGTTGAACATCTTTTCTGGATTTATGAAAGAAATATAATGACACAGTGTGCATTGTTTTTTGACAACTCACAGTCTTTTTCTTTTCTTTTTTTTTTTTTTTTGAGTTGTAGTCTCACTATGTCGCCCAGACTGGAGTGAAGTGGTCGCTCCCGGCCACGGCAGCCTCGACCTGCTGGGCTCCGGCGATCCTTCTGCCTCCGCCTTCCAAGTAGCTGGAACTACAGGCGCGCGCTACCACACCGGGCTACTTTTTGATTTATTGTAGAGATGAGGTCTCGCCAAGTTGCCCAGGCGGGTCTCGAACCCCCGGGCTCAGGCAATTCACTCACCTCAGCCTCCCAAGGCGCGGGATTACAGGCTGAGCCACCGAGCCGGCTAACTCACAGTCTTAAAATTACAAAAAGCTGCTTCTTAGCTCTTTACTTCTTCTGGAATTAGCTCTGTATGATAAATAGTTGTACTTATAAGTACAATTATGAATATTTTAATTGGCTGTTGCTCTTTAGAATAAGTCAGTAACAGTTTAAAATTTGTAGCTAAATCAATGGATTTTCAGTAAATTACATTTCATGTCCACTATTTTTATTCAGTGTATTATTACTTTCAGAAGTCTCTCTCTCTCTCTCTCTCTCTCTCTCTCTCTGTATATATATATATATATTTTTTTTTCAGTAAATTACATTTCATGTCCACTATTTTTATTCAGTGTATTATTACTTTCAGAAGACTCTCTCTCTCTCTCTCTCTCTCTCTCTCTCTCTCTCTCTCTCTCTCTCTCTCTCTCTCTCTCTGTGTATGTGTATATATATATATTTTTGTGTGTGTGTGTGTTGGACTCACTCCATCCCCCAGGCTGGAGCGCAGTGGTACACTCACTACCACCCCAGTGTCGACTCGCTGGGCTCTGGCGATCCTTTCTCCTCAGCCTTCCAAGTAGCCAGAACTGCAGGCGTGTGCTACACACCCAACTAATTTTTATTCTATTGTGGAGACGAGGTCTCGCCAAGTTGCCCTGGCTAGTCTCAAACCCTTCAGGCTCAGGCAATCCACTTGCCTCAGCCTCCCAAAGTGCTGGGATTACAGGCTGAGTCACCGAGCCTAGCCTCCAATAATTTTCACTATCAAAAGAAGCATTGCTGTTAGTTAAGGAAATTATCCTTTAGGGAAACACAGCACTTGAAAGCTAAAAAAAATGTTAACACATTTAATAAAGAATCCTTGCGCCGGGCTCGGTGGCTCAGCCTGTAAATCCACGCTTTGGGAGGCCGAGGTGAGTGGATTGCCTGAGCCCGCGGGTTCGAGACCTGCCTGGGCAACTTGGCGAGACCTCATCTCTACAATAAATCAAAAAACCAGCCGGGCGTGGTAGCGCTCACCTGTAGTTCCAGCTACTTGGAAGGCTGAGCGGAAGGATCGCCAGAGCCAGAGCCCAGCAGGTCAAGGCTGCGATGGCTGGGAGCGGCCACTGCACTCCAGTCTGGGTGACAGAGTGAAACTCCGACTCAAAAAAAAAAAGGAAAAGAAGTTTTGCAAAGCTATTTTTTGAAGGAAAAAAAAATCACTAATGACAGAAAATCAAATCTACAAAGAAAAATTTACAATTTCTTGTTCTTATACATACATGTTTGAATTTATTTGCAATACTAGTCATATTCCCCATCTACAGAAATAATGAAAAATATGGATTTAACCCCAAATCTAAACTTATTTAACAATTTTGGTCAAATATTTTAAGACAGTAATAAATAACTCTCCAGGGTACATAAAAATATTTTTTAATGAGTAAGAATTTTAAAGTCCCCCAAATTTGCTATTTTTACATGAAATCTAATTTATTTAATGTTCTAATAATAAGGATGATTACATGAAGAACAAGATACATATATATATGAAAAACTCTAAAAATAGAACATAAAAATAAATTAATGAGTTTCCCACATTTCACAATGAAATGAAATTACTCTATCTGTGGTTAAGTCCAAAGTAATTTATCATATTCTTCAAGAATGGACAACTTTAAAATACACGTATTTCTTAAAAAGAACCACACTTCAATCAAGAACAAATAAAATAGTAATTTTATTGAAGGCACCTTTAATACCTGATTGTCTTTTTATGTATGAGGGAATAAGACTCCTTTGACACCCTGGAAATCCTGAAAAGGCATAAATCAAAGGCTAGTAAAATGATCATGATAACAGCTGAAAGAACATTACTGAAAATTTATGTTTCCACAGTAGTATTTTAAAATAAATTTTCTTTTTAAGGAAAAGGTCTGAATAATTCAACAGTGCATTTCTGTTCAGGTTTTAATTTTGGTGAGGTAGTCCTGTGAAACTCTTCTGACGTTTTCTGTAGATACAAGCATGGGGACTGTATTCTATCTTCAACTGGTGAAAAGATACAGTATAGACAGAAAATTGCGAAGTATGTTTTTATTTGAAAAGTGCTTGTAATTGTATTAACTTTTCAATGCACTTCAAGGCAATTGTAAAAGTATCTCTGATGGAAGTAAATATGTATATTAATCTTGGCACCAAGTGGAGAATGCCTATTTACATTTGCTATTGTTTTGATATGGCATTTCAACCTATATAAATTCTTAGTAGGTGAAAGCACCAGGAGAGCCATCTGCTGGTAAAAAACAGAACCGGTGCACAGGACTTCATTTCTCCTGTTGTTTGAGGAATCATAATACCATGTATTAACTGAAGAAGTCATATTATGCAGAACCATTACAATGCAGACTACTAAAACAATAAAGCAGTATGCCTAAAGCATATGTTGATACTTTTTTTCTGATTTTTAAGAATATTGAAGTTTTTCTATTCTATTAACAAACATACTAATACTGTACCCTTAAAACATTTTAATACAGTATTTACAGCTATGCATCCATGCAGTCACCAAGTTCTAAGTAGGTGTTTCTTCAATTAAGTTATCAATTCTGTAAAAATATTGGCAATATATGAATAAAGACTTCCAGCGTTTGTGTTCAAATTATCAAGTTGTCATTTCAGTCTCGATTTTAATAACTGCAATATTTTGTAACAGTTGGTGCTTTTTTTTCAAATAAAATGCTAATATTCATTGTCAAGATATTTATTTTGTCAATTTAATATCAGCACCTCAAAATTATAGCAAAATATTATTTTCTTTGAGTAAATATTTCATTACCATAAGTTTAGAAGAGTTGGAGATCAAAGCTCATTGTTTTGTTTGTATGTCCTATAACCTGATTACCATTGGCAGAAATGTTTTTTCTTTCATATATTCCACTCATTATAATAGTTCATGTTCTATTTCAAATAATTTTTAAATTTCCAATTAGTTTTTGTTGAAATTAATGAAGCATATTGATAACACAATTTTACTGACATGAATTGAATCTTGAGAAAATGGTATGTAAAAGTGTCCTGTGGTTTTAGCAGACTCCTAATATATTGAGTCAGAAATTAGACGAATTGAATGAAAGTGCTTGGTAGAGTAACATATTTGAATTTTTTTAAGAGAAAAAACAATTTACCTGTGTTTGACAATTAGATTACATAGAGAAGTTATGAACAAGTGTCAGCCATTGATTTTGGTGACTACTTACCTATGTATTTTATTTTCTTTATTAACTAGTACATGATCAAACAAACAGAAGCAGTTGGTGATTGCATTTTAGGTATTGTCTTTAGTATTAATTATAGTATGATTGTTTTTTAAAATTGATGTTTTTATAAAATTGAAAGCATCATTTTAAAAAATGTTAATAAGAAGATCATTCTGGAGCCATGTAAATTTGAGCAGACCAGTGAATACTATTACTATTTATTTTAACCCTTAACAATAAATGTGGCATTAAGAAATAAGAAATAGATTCACTTTAAAAAGAGTTCTATAGATTAGTAGAATGACAGCAAGCCCCCCAAAATCATATTGCTATGATAAACCACTAACATGGAAAGGATTGGACCAGTGTACTAGCAAATGCCTTCCAGCAGCAGTTCTGGATGCTTATATTAGGAGAGTTACTGCAGGTGACATCTATTCCACACTCAAATATCATAAAGACAGTGGTGCAAAGGGAGAGTCAGCACTGGGTCAGCAGATACTGAAAAATAGATTTAGAAGATGTTGGCATAAATGTAGTACTAAAAAACTCATGAGCATAAAAGATGGTGCCCTCAAGAAGCATATAAATATATATACATTCAAGTGGAATTTTGAATGATTCATGTGTGGTTTCTTGACTAACTGGGGCAATCCTAGCTTAATACAAACATATAACACATTGTAAAAGCCAAAACTTGTTACAGGCTATAAAGATACAAAATGTTATATTAAAATAATTTTTTTAAAATCAGTAAGTAGAAATAACTATGCATGAAACTTAAGGTGGAAAATTAGTTATCAAAATTTAAAGCAAACAACAGCATTTGTTTTCATTTTATTTATTTAATCAACACTTATATAGCACAAATATAACTGCCATTGTTTTAGGTGTTTTACAGATATCTACTCATGTAGTGAATATAATAAATGGCTATAACTCATGCACTACTAATGAATAAACTAACAGATTTTTTGATTTATCCAAAGTCATGTAACTAATCAGCAAAGAATCTGGACTAAAAGTCTAAGGTATTCTCACATGATGCAGGGGAGTGTATATGATTATGAAATTAATAGTTACTGACAGAAAAACAAAATTTTAAAAAAGCAAGTAAAGTTCTATTTCAAAATAGTATGTGCAATGTTCTCCATGGAAAGAAGCAAGTTACACTAAAGTGTAATATTTTAAAAATATATTATAAGTCTTGGGGTATCACTTTCTTTCTCTAGCACATTGCATTGGTATAAAGCAGAAACAATAAAAATACTCAGATTTCCCCACATTAAAAATCAGTGTGTTACTAGGTATAGAAGGAACATTCCTCAAAATAGTAAGTGCCATCTACGATAAACTCACAGCTAACATATTGCTAAATGGAAAGAAAATAGAAACATTTCCCCTAAAAACTGGAAAACGACAAGTTTACCCACTCTCAATCCTCTTGTTCAACATTGTGTTGGAAGTCCCAGCTCGGGCAATTAGACAAGAGAAGGAAATCCGGGGTATCTAAATAGGAAAAGAGGAAGTTAAGTTATCCCTCTTTGCTGATGATATGATCCTATACCTTGAAAATCCAAGATAATCTTTCAAAAACCTGCTTGCACTGATAAAGGATTTTGGCAAAGTTTCAGGGTACAAAATAAATGTGCAAAAGACAGTTGCATTCCTATACACCAACAACAAGCAGGCACAGATCCAAATTAAAAGCACAATCCCATTCACAATAGCAAAAAAAAAAAAAAAAAAGGAAGAAAGAAATACCTCAGCACCTTTCTAAACAGAGAAGTGAAAGATCTTTACAATGAGAACTTCAAAAAACTGCTCAAAGAAATCCAAGAAGACACAAACAAATGGAAAAATATTCCACGATCATGGATAGGAAGAATCAACATTGTTAAAATGTCCATCCTACCAAAGGCAATCTACAGATTCAATGCAATACCCATTAAATTACCGGCATTACTCTTCTCAGACCTGGAAATGACAACACAGAAATTCATATGGAAACATAAATGACCACAAATAACAAAAAACAATCCTCAGCAAAAGAAACAAAGCAGGAGGTATTACACTTCCAGACTTCAAACTTTACTATAAGGCTACAGTAATTAAAACAGTCTGGTATTGCTACAGGGACAGGCACAAAGATCAATGGAACAGGATAGAGATTCTGGAAGCAAAGCCTCAATTTCTCAACCAACTCATCTTTGACAAAGCCTCCAACAATGACCACTGGGGAGAGGAGAACCTATTCAGTAAATGGTGTGGGGAAAACTGGCTGATCACATGCAGAAGATTGAAACAGCACCCCTACCTATCACCATATATAAAAATTAACTCTAAATGGATCAAAGAACTAAATGTAAAACCTCAAACTATAAGAATCTTAGAAAACGCAGGAGACATCCTTACGGAAATTGGAACTGGCAGCCAATTCCTGGTCAAAATTTAAGTGCCCATACATAAGAAATAAGATAGACAAGTGGGACCTCATCAAACTAACAAGCTTCTGCAATGCAAAAGAAACCATCAAGAGAGCAGGGAAATAGCCCACAGAATGGGAAAAAATATTTGCCAACTGTATATCTGACAAAGGCCTAACATCTAGGATCTACAAGGATCGCAAATGCGCCAAAACGAAAAAAAACAAACAACCCCATTAAAAAGTAGGCAAAAGACATGAATAGAGACTTCTCAAAAGAAGATATATGGACAGCCAACGACACATGAAAAAGTGCTCAGCCACACTCATCATCAGAGAAATGCAAATCAAAACCACATTGAAACACCACCTAACCCCAATAAGAATGACCATCATTAATACTTCTACACTGCTGGTGGGAATGCAACCAGTGCAACCTCTTTGGAAGACAGTGTGGCAGTTTCTGAAAAAACTAGAAATTGACCTTCCATATAACCCAACAATTCCCCTATTGGGAATATACATGGAGGAACACAAATCATTCTACAAAAAAGAAACCTGCACACCTATGTTTGTTGCAGCTCTATTTACAATAGCAAAAACATGGAACCAACCATGTTGTCCAGCAAAGTTAGACTGAATTAAAAAAATGTGGTACATATACACAATGGAATATTATGCAGCCATAAAAATGGACAAACATATGGACGTTGCAGCAACTTGGATGGATTTAGAGTCTATCATACTCAGTGGTCTGTCACAGAAACAAAGAATGGAGTGCCATATGTTCTCACTCATAAGCAGACCTTGAATAATTATAATTCTTAAGAAAGCAATTGGCAGTAGTGGGAAACGGTCGGAGGAGGGGGGTGGGATTGGCGGTTGAGGGAAACTGCTAGGCAAGGGAGGGGCTTACCTCATCAACAAGGGTACCCTCGTAATCAGTGTTTGTATACCTAACCCTGAAATGTACCCCACATCTTTATAATAAAAATTAAGAAAAAAAAAGAACAAAGGCAACTATTCAGAAATGTTATTGTTAATTTAACCGATACAGAAGTTTAAGTCAGACTATCAGGATAAAAAATAAATACTTTGGGTTCTAAATTTGCAATATTCTTATACCTTTATACTAGTGCCATGAAGACTACCTGAAAAATGCTTAAACAATAAATCTGGAATTATATTTCCTCAGATTCTTATTTTAAGAAAAAATTATGTTTTTCCTTCTGTTTTAGTTAGTAGAAGGAATGCTTTAAAGTATCAAAATGTACTTTTTGGTCTAGGACCCCTTTTTCACTCTTAAAAGTTGATAATCCTTGAGTTTTTCATCTGTGTCAGTTAATCAATCAATACTCACTATATTTGAAATTAATATTTTGGCATCCACAAATATTTATTATATTCAATATGCATATGAGACATCTTATTAAAAGTGACTATATTTTTCTAAACATAAAAATTGTCTTATATTTTGGAAAAAGCTACTTAATGTCTTGCTTTACAAAAGACAGCAAGAGTTTTACCACTGCTTTTGCATCCAAATTGTTGTGATGTGTGGTTTTTGGTGGAAGTGTATGAAGAAAATCTGGCTGCAACCAGATACATAGTTGGAAAAAGAGAACCTCTTGAACCTTGTGAAAGGGACTTAGGGACACCCCAGTGGTCCTGGCAACACCTTGAGAACAGCCACTTGGAAGCAGGCCAGCTGAAATGGAGAAATAACCCCAGTTATACAAAATAAAAGAATGTTTCTACATCTGTAATCTTTAAGTAACCATTGAAAATTCTTCCTAGCAGGGCAAATTGTGTTACTGAAAGCAAAATTGGAGGCCCTATATGTGCTCATTTTGCAGTATTAGTTGAGGGCAACAATTTTATAACTTCTTCCCTTTGACCAAATCCAGCTGAAAGAGTGGAATAACAGAGTGCAACATGGGCTTTCAAATTTCACTGACTCGCACAGAAATGGAAAGCAATGCTGTTGCCTCTGTATAAAGAGAAACTGAAGAGGAGTAAAGTGCACAAAAGCAAAGAACCATGGAAAGCCATACACTGAGTTACTAAACAATTTTACTTCTTAGGGAAAGGGCACTTAGGAGCATGGTAAAATAGTGTAGAAGATTTATACTAAAACATAGATATTTTCAGACACAATTTCCTCTTTGTAATGTGATTTCTGCTGAGAGCAATATAATGAGCAGGATCATCCATAAGAGTTCTATAGCTGATTCAGAGTAGGAAAAATAATAAAAATATTGACATGTGCTTTAACAATGAGCACTAAAAACTTTCACCCAAGGGCATTGGTTTCATGAGAGACTTTTCATTTACTTTCACACTTTAAAATCCCTTCCTTGGTTTAGCAAACATTTAAACTATCTACTTCATTAAAAAAATATGAGGCTTTCAAAAGAATACATTTAGTCTTCCTTCATTTTTATAATAAAATAGTACTCAGAAGAGCAACATCGAAAGGCAAATGGATTTACTTATAATATGTACAGAACACATGTTTATTTATACACACACACACACACACACACCCTCCTGTCTTGATTTTATTGATTTTCTATAAAATACTAAGTTTTAATTTACTAAGGACCCAATAAAATGGGGACTGGTGTGTTACTCAAGTTGAGAACAGTGAAAAATAAAGGAAACCAAGCTTATCCCCACACCCTTGAACCTGACACTAACCATGACCCCTTTGCTTCAAAATGGAATTTTTATAGCACCATGTTTTATGAAGTGGTTTCCAAGGGACTACCAGTGAATTTTCAAAAGGAAATTGATTTTTCTACATATTGGTATCAAAAGAATAGTTTCACTGCTCCAGTAGAAAATGCACCAGTTATATGTGATAATAACATCACATTCATACTTTGAAACTTATTATTGATCTTTTTATTAATAAATGTTCTAATTAACTTTGTATCTTATAAATTATTGATTTAAGGCAACCGACTATTTTTGACAAAGTGTTCAATTATTGTTCATCTATGAAGTAGTGGGGTATCTAAAATCTAGACAAATAACTCTATAGGGAAAAACAAATATGTAAAATCTTCAGCACTATTGTGCAGTCACTCTTTGCCTGGCAGAGGCAAAGGACCCTTAGTAACTGCCCAGTGGTGTATCAGACTGTGCTGAACAGAAACTCCTATTTTGAGCTTCCGGAGGGCTCTCTGTCTCTCTCTTTTTAAAATTCTATCCAGCAGATACTCACCTTAGTAACTATTAGTGAAATTCAGGAAAGTAAGTGGGAAAAGTGTTCCAACTGTCCTAAAATGACACCAAAACTTAATTAGGAAATACACTGCCAAGTTTAGTATTTTCTCAGATTGATTTCCAAATGAAAAGAGTAAGTATTATCTTGATATTTTAAGACATGAATATTTTAGATGGAAAGTTTGAATACGGGCCCACCTGCTTATAAATGGAATATCTTGCAATCTTATGGAGGCCACGCACCCATCTTGCTCCAAAAGTGGTGTAGAATAAGTTATTTGGCTTTCAGCCCTGTGTTTCTTCCATTTACAAGTGGTTAGTTCCCTCATGTTTCTAGTCTAATTCAGGTGAACAAGCAATTTGTAACCAAAGCAAAGTAATCATCAAGATGAACATTATTTATCAATAACCTATGAATGAAGAACTTTAAATCCTCCGTGCTCACATTGTGGAATCAATTTCATTATGGTAAAGTAGGATTATGGTGAGAATGCTTGCAAAGCAGTAAGCAGTCGGCCCAAGGCAGTTTCTCCATAAGAGGTAATATGTATTGTTCATATAAACACATTTGGTTTGCTCTATAGATAAGATCAAATGTTATTCATATAACCAATGATGTAAAAGAAGGTAATATTTTCTATCTCAGCACAACTCCCTTAAGCCTTGAATTTTTGTGTCTACCACAGAACTCTGAACCCAATGAGAATTTAATAGGACTGATTAATGCAAGATGAAAATATTGTCTTCCTTTTTAATATAGACAAGCTATCTGATTTAGAGACTCTGCAGTAGGCACTCATTGGTCACATCTTCTGCATTTAAATGTATTCTATATTTTATCCCCCTTTTATCTAAGGCTCTTTATTTCACAAAGGTTTGATCATTTTCTTGGATGAAGGAACAACGTAAAAAAGAATAACTGACCAGTTCTCATTATGTCTCGTTTTTCTGAAATGTCTTAATTAAATCCCAGTCATTTCTCTGATTCCAGGGAAATAACTCTATTTTGGGGGGGTAGATACTTAATGTCTCTGTGTGTGAACATACACATATATCCCAGCATTCTACTTTAATATCTTTTTAATGGTTGACACCATCTTTCAAAAATATGTTAATTTAACATTATGAAATTTTATCTGATCAGAACATAACACATCCCAACATAATGCCATTGTACCATGTTCCAGGTGCTTTAGACTTTTAAATCTGCGAAAAATTTTAAAAACTAATCACAGTCATTGTGAAAATATTGTGATGTAAAAATGAGAAAGAAGAAACTGGTGTATGTCTGTTTTCTTTGTATCTGAGTTTAGCTCTTGCTAATTTAGGGTCATGGTTTTTTTCCACTATAATGACTATGTGTTTTTTTAAGTACATGGACTTCGATTATGAGACATCGCTAGATATGAACAGTAAAATTATGCTCCTTGACATGCCCTAAACTTAATCAACACGTCCCTAACTTATACTGAAAACACCATCCAGTTTTAATACATGATGTACCTACACCAATGTGAGTTTTGCATCATCTGTACATGAATTCTGTATTCCCATTCATCTTCAAATTCTAAATTCTTAATATAGCTTAAGATACTTTCTAACTTACTAATCACTGTGAAAATGTCTGTAACAAAAGAAAAAGAAAAGCTGCCTCTCTTGTCTACTATTCCTGAGGAAAGCCTGTGTTAGAGATTAGTACAAACCTTGTTGTAAAATATATTCTTGAGTTGCAATTTCATGCCTCATTATATTCATTTTCTTCCTCTTCAACTAATATCATTTGAGTGTTAAAAAAAGATGTTTTCTTTTTTGCATAGCCATTTTTTGCTACTTTCCATTCAAGAGAATTGTGGTTTTTAAAAGGTTACCAAGGTTACATGTTTGTCAGTAGTTGGTTGTTAGTCTTTAAAGTTCTCTACACACAAAATAACGTTAGGACTGAAATTTACAAGGTGGATGGAAATTGACGTCTTAGGATTTCCAGGCAATGAATGTTCCTCTACAAAATGAATGCAATTGCTCCCTATTTACCTCACTTCAGCAGAAGTTTCCTAAACGACAATGCTTATCCTAAGTTGTACTTCTTTCAGAAAGCCCTTCCCAACTACCAGAAATCTAACATATCTCTCCCTGGACCCCTCTAGAATTTTTTTCTGCTCATTAATTCTCAAGTGTGAGCCAATGAACTATCAGCATAAGAAACATCTGGAATGGTTAGGCATGCCAATTCCTGAGTTTCACTCCACACCTCACATCTAATAAACCATAATCTCTGCTGTGGAGTAGAGTAATCTAAATATTTTAAACTACAGATAATTAATGTATACATTAAGGTTTTTTTTAAAAATGTACACTTTAAAATTATTTTTATGGTTATTTCCTAAAGTAAAACTCTACATATGTCATACATCTCTTATTTTTGGTTTAGACAGTGAAATACCTTTTTTTTTTTTTAAGATGAGGGGTACAATTCAGGGTTAGGTGCATAAAGTAAAGTTTAGGCCTTCCTATAGTCCCCACCTCTCCTGGTTTGAGATTGGATACCCTTGTTGATGTTATGTGCCCTGCCTTTCAGCACTGGCCCACTACTACTACCAATCCCTTTTTACAGTATTATGATAAATGTTCTGGAACCCCTTCAAGTGAGTACATGTGGCACTCAGGTCTTTGTTTCTGAGATAGATCACTGAGTATGATAGACTCTAAATCCTTCCAAGTTACTTCAAAGTCCATAATATTGTCCTTCTTTATGACTGTGTAATGTTCCATCGTGTTTATATACCACATTTTTAAATCAAGTCCATTTTCAACAGGCAGCACAGTTGATTCCACGTTTTTGCTATTGTGAATAATGATACAATAAACATGTGTGTGCAGGTTTCTTTTTTATGGAGTGATTTTGAGTTCCTCCGGGTATATTCCCAGAAGGAGTATTGCCAGGTCATATAGAAAGTCAATTGTTAGGTCTTTTAGGAATTTCCATGCTGTTTTCCACAGAGGTTGTATTAGTCTACACTCTTATCAATAGTGTAGAAGTGTTCTCTTTAGGTCTTTGATCCATTTAGAGTTGATTTTTGTGTATGGTGATAGGTAGGGGTCCTGTTTCAATCTTCTGCATGTGGTC
>CAUYQG010038634.1:0-14466 GCA_963574415.1 Tarsius wallacei | reverse complement strand
CTGGTTCTTTGAAAGAATTAACAAGATTGATGGACCACTAGAAAGAAAGACCAAGAAAAAGAGTGTAAAAGCCCAAATAAACACAATCAGAAATGTAAAAGTTCAAATCATAACTGACCCTGAAGAACTACAAAAGATTATCAGAGATTACCATGTACACCTATATGGAAACAAACTTTATAATCTAAATGAAATGGAGGACTTTCTGACATCACAACCTCCACAGGTTGAAAAAATAAGACATTGAGACACTAAATAGGCCAATAACAACCAAGGAAATTGACTCTGTCATACAAAAACTACCTATAAAACAAAAAAAATGAAACAAAATAAAACAAAACAAAAAAAACCGCCTTGGATCCCATGGCTTTCCAACAGAATTCTGCAAAACGTACAAGGAGGAGCTGATTCCAATCCTATTGAAAGTATTCCAGGCAACTGAGAAAGAAGAAATTCTCCAGAAATCATTTTTACAAAAGTAACATCACACTGAGACCCAAACCAGGTAAAGATCCCCCCCCAAAAAAGAGAGAATTACAGGTCAATATCCCTTATGAACACAGATGCAAAAATCCTCAACAAGATTCTAGCAAATCGGATCAAAAGCACATCTCAAAAATCATCCAAGTAAGCTTCATTCCCAGGATGCAGGGCTGGTTCAACATTTGCAAGTCCATAGATGTAATTAAATATATCAACAGATGTAAAAAAAGAACCATATGATTATATCATTAGATGCAGAAAAGCTTTTGAGAAAATCCAGCATCCCTTCTTGATAAAAACTCTCAAATGTCAAGGTATAGAAGAAACATACCTCAAAATAGTAAGTGCTGTCTACGATAAACCCACAGCTAACATATTGCTAAATGGACTGAAACTAGAAACATTTCCCCTAAAAACTGGAACAAGACAAGGCTGCCCACTCTCACCCCTCTTGTTCAACATTGTTTTGGAAGAAGAGAAGGAAATCAGGAAAATAGGAATAGAGGAAGTCAAGTTATCCCTCTTTGCTGATGATATGATTCTATACCTTGAAAATCCGAGAATCTGTCAAAAACCTGCTTGCACTGATAAAGGACTTTGGCAAAGTCTCAGGGCACAAGATAAACGTGCAAAAGACAGTTGCATTCCTATACACCAAGAACAAGCAGGCAGAGATCCAAATTAAAAACACAATCCCATTCACAATAATCACAAAAAAATGAAATACCTCGGCATCTTCCTAACCAGAGAAGAGAAAGACCTTCACAATGAGAACTACAAAACGCGGCTAAAAGTTATTCAAGAAGACACAAACAAATGGAAAAATAATTCATGCTCATGGATAGGAAGAGTCAACATAGTTAAAATGTTCATCCTACCAAAGGCAATCTACAGATTCAACTCAATACCCATTAAGTTACCAACATCATTCTTCTCAGTCCTGGAAATGACAATACAGAAATTCATATGGAAACATAAGCCACCACGAATAGCCAAAAGAATTCTTAGCAAAAGAAACAAAGCAGGAGGTATGATGCTTCCAGGCCTCAAACTTTACTATAAGGCTACAGTAATCAAAACAGCCTGGTATTGGTACAAGAATAGACACATAGACCAATGGAACAGACAGAGATTCCAGAAGCAAAGCCTCAATTTCTCAACCAACTCATCTTTGTCAAAGTCTCCAACAACAACCACTGAGGAGAGGAGAACCTATTCAGTAAAAGGTGCTGGGAAAACTGACTGATCACATGCAGAAGGTTGAAACAGGACCCCTATCTATCACAAAAATTAACTCTAAATGGATCAAAGACCGGGATGTAAAACCCCAAACTATAGGAATCTTAGAAAACACAAGAGACATCCTTACGGAAATTGGAACTGGCAACCAATTCCTCTTCAGAACCATAAAGTCCCATACCTTAAGAAATAAGATAGACAAGTGGGATCGAATCAAACTAACAAACTTCTGCAAAACAAAAGAAACTATCAAGAGAGCAGGGAAACAGCCCACAGAATGGGAAAAATATTTGCCAACTGTATATCTGACAAAGGCCTAGCATCTAGAATCTACAAGGAACTCAAACGTCCTGAAAGGAAAAAAAACAAACAGCCCCATTAAAAAGTAGGAAAAAGATATGAACAAACACTTCTCAAAAGAAGATATAAGGACAGATAATAGACACATGAAAAAGTGCTCTGCCTCACTCATCATCAGAGAAATGCAAATCAAAACCACATTGAGATACCGTCTAATCCCAGTAAGAATGGCCATCATTAATAAAACAAACAACAACAGATGCTGGTGAGGATGCGAAGAAAAAGGAATGCTTCTACACTGCTGGTGGGAATGCAAACTAGTGCTACCTCTTTGGAAGACAGTGTGGTGATTTCTGAAAGAACTAGAAATTGACCTTCCATATGACCCAGCATTTCCCTTATTGGGAATATACCCAGAGGAACTCAAATCATTCTACAAAAAAGATACCTGCACACATATGTTTGTTGCAGCTCTATTCACAATAGCAAAAACATGGAACCAACCATGCTGCTCACTGAAGCTTGACTTGATAAAAAAATGTGGCACGTATGCACAATGGAATATTATGCAGTCATAAAGAAGAACAAACATGTATACTTTGCAGCAACTTGGATGCCTTTAGAGTCAATCATGCTCAGTGATCTATCACAGAAGCAAAGAACATATGTTCTCACTCATAAGCAGACCTTGTACAATTATAATACTAAAGGAAAGCGATTGGCAGTAGTGGGAAACTGTCAGGGGAGTGGGGTGGGATTGGTAGTTGAGGGAAACTGCTAGGGGAGGAGGGACATACCTTCTCAACAAGGGTACCTGCATAATCAAAATTTGTATATCTAACCCTGAATTGTACCCCACATCTCTATAAAAAAAGATATTGACTGTAATACTATTATAGCTGGGGACTTAAATACCCCACACATAACCCTAGGGAAATCATCAAGACAAAAGTCAGCAAGGAAATTACAGAACACTTCACCCAACAACCACAGAATATACATTCTACTCATCACCACATGGAATGTACTCTAAAATTGACTACTTCTTGGGCCATAGATTAAGTATAAACAAATTCTGTAAGATTGAAATACAGCCATACACCTTCTCAGACTACAATAGAATAAAAATAAATATCAACACCAACAAAGTTCCCCCCAAATCCACAAGGACATGAACACTAAATAGCATGATGCTAAACACTCCTGGATCAACATGAAAATCAAAACAGAGATTATAAGATACCTGCAAACAAATGAAAACAAGGAACATCTTACCCAAACCTCTGGAAGGGCATGAAAACAGTACTAATAGGGGAATTCATATCTCTATCTCTACAAACACACATGAAGAAAATGGAAAGATCATAAGTTAACAGCTTAACAAATCACCAAAGGAAGCTGGAAAGCAAGACCACAAAATCCCTAACTTCAGCAGAAGAATCCAGATCACCAAAATAAAAGCTCAAATTGAGACATAGAAGACAAAAATATAATACAAAAATAAAAAATAAAAAAAAGTCAGCAATTTGAAAGAATAAATAAGATTGATGGGCCCCTAGATAGACTGACCAAAAAAAAAAAAAAAAGAAAAGAAAAGAAAGAAAGAAAGAGACAGAGAGAGAGAGAGAGAGAGAGAGAGAGACAGAGAGAGAGAGTGAAAGCTGAAATAAACACAATTAGAGATGCAAAAAATCACGTCACAACTGAACCCAAAGGAATACAAAAGATTACTAGAGACTACTAAGTACACTTGTATGGAAACAAATGAAAACCTCAAGAAAATGGCAGACTTTCTGACATCACACAATCTCCACTGGTTGAAACAAGAAGAAATTGAGACCTTAAATAGACCAATAACAATCCAGGAAATCGACTATGTCATAAAAAAAATCCTTGGACCAGATGACTTTCCAGAAGAATTCTATAAAACATACAAAAAGGAACTGATACCAAATCTATTGAAAGTATTCCAGGCAACTGAGAAAGAAGGAACTCTCCCTAAATCATTTTATGCACTAACATCACATTAATAACCAAACTGGGTAGGGATCCAACAAAGAATGAGAACTACAGGTAATATCCTTGATGAACATAGATGCTAAAATTCTCAACAAGATCCTAGCAAACTGGATCCAACAGCACATCACAGAAATCATCCACCATAACCAAGTGGGCTTCATTTCTGGGATGCAGGACCATAAACATAATTAAATACATCAACAGATGTAAAAACAAAAACCACATGATTATATCATTAAACACAGAAAAAGCTTTGGTAAAATTCAGCACCCCTTCTTGATAAAAACTCTCTCAAACAACTGGGCATAGATGAAATATACCTCAAAATAGTAAGAGCAATCTATGAGAAACCCACAGCCAGCATACTGCTAAACAGACAGAAATTGGAGCCATTTTGCCTGAAAACCAGAACAAGACAAAAATGCCCACTCTCACCCCTTCTTTTCAGCATAGTTTTGGAAGTTCTAGCTAGAACAAGAGAGAAGGAGATCAGAGTTATGAAAAAAGGAAAAGAGGAAGTCAGTTATCCCTTTTTGCAGTTGATATGATTCTATACCTCGAAAACCCTGGATAATCTGTAAAATCTCCTCGCACTTATAAAGGACTTTGACAAAGTCTCAGGGTATAAAATAAATGTGCAAAAGACAGTTGCATCTCAATACATCAATAATAAACAAACAGAAACACAAATAAAAAGAACAATCCCATTTACAATGGCCATAAAACAAATGCCATACCTTGGCATCTTCCTAACCAGAGACGGGAAAGACCTTTACAATGAAAACTACAAAACACTGCTCAAAGAAATAAAAAATGAAAAAAAAAAAGGAAAAATATTGCATGCTTATGAATGGGAAGAGTCAACATTGTTAAATCTCCATTCTGCCCAAGGCAATCTACAGATTTAATGCAATACCTATTACATTATCAGCATCATTCTTCTGAGACCTGAAAAAAACAATACAGGAATTCGTATGAAAACTTAAGTGACCACAAATAGACAAAACAATCCTCAGAAATAAAAGCAGAAGATATCACATTCCCAGACTTCTAACTTTATTATAAAGCTACAATAATCAAAACAGCCTGATATTGCTAAAAGAACAGGCATATAGACCAATGGAACAGGATAGAGATTCCCGAAGCAAAACCTCAATTTTTCAATCAACTCATCTTTGACAAAGACTCCACCAGCAGCCACTGGGAAGCGGAGAACCTATTCAGTAAATGGTTCTGGGAAAACTTGCTGACCATATGTAGAAGATTAAAACAAGACCTCTATCTATCACTGTACATAAAAATCAACTCTAAATGAACTAAAGACCTAAACGTAAAATCTTAAACAATAAGAACTTTAGAAAATGCAGGAGACATCCTTGTGGACATTGGAAGTGGCAACCAATTCCTGATCAAAACCTCAAGTGCCCACACTATAAGGAATAAGAAAGACAAGTGGGATCTCATCAAAATGACAAGCTTCTGCAAAGCCAAAGAAACCATCAAGAGAGCAGGGAGACAGCCCACAGACTGGGGAAAAACATTTGCCAACTGTGTATCTGACAAAGGCCTAGCATCTAAGATCTACATGGAACCCAAATGCTCAGAAAAGTAAGAAACAAACAACCTCATTACAAAGAGGGCAAAAGATATGAATAGACACTTCTCAAAAAGACACACAAGCAGCCAACAGATACGTGAAAAAATACTCTGTCTCGCTAGTCTTCAAAGAAGTGCAAATTAAAACCACAATGAGATACCACCTAACTCCAGTTAGGATGACCACCATCAATAACTCAAAAAACAACAGATGCTGGAGAGGATGTGGGGAAAAGGGAACACTTTTACACTGTTGGTGGAAGTGTAAACTAATACAACCTCTGTGGAAAACTTTTGGTGATTCCTAAAAGATCTAAAAATCAACCTTCCATACAACCCTGCAATGCCTCTACTGGGAATATACCCGGAGGAACTCAAATCACTCTATGAAAAAGATAACTGCACACGAAGGTTTATTGCAGCATTATTCACAATAGAAAAAAAACATGGAACCAACCATGCTGTCCATCAAAAGAGGACTGGATAAAAAAAATGTACATATACTTGATGAGATATTACACAGCCATATAAAAGGACAAAATTATTAACTTTGCGGCAACTTGAATGGTCTTAGGCTCTCTAATACTGAGTGATCTATCACAGGAACAAAGGATTGAGTATCATATGTTCTCACTCATAAGTGGACCTTGAGCAATTATTATAATAGTATAAGAAAAGGATTGGCAGTAGTAGAAAACTGCCAGTGGAGGGGGGGGGGGTGTACACCTCACCAACAAGGGTACCTGCATAATGAATATTTGCATATCTAGCCCTGAATTGTACCCCACATCTTTAAAGTAAATTTTTTAAAAAATATTATAAATCAATAGCACAAAGACAAAAAGAATATCCCACAATTGAGATTATTAACAGACTCTTTTTTTTCTTTCTTTTTTTTTGAGTTGGAGTCTCACTCTGTCGCCCAGACTGGAGTGCAGTGACCGCTCCCGGCCACCACAGCCTCGACCTGCTGGGCTCCGGCGATCCTTTCGCCTCAGCCTTCCGAGTAGCTGGAACTACAGGCGCGCACTACCACGCCCGGCTAATTTTTGATTTATTGTAGAGATGAGGTCTCGCCAAGTTGCCCGGGCGGGTCTCGAACCTGTGAGCTCAGGCAATCCACTCACCTCAGCCTCCCCAGGCAAGGGATTACAGGCTGAGCCACCAAGCCGGGCTTTTTTTTCTTTCTAACTGTGAATTAGAAGCTCTGGTTGCTTGCTCACATGCCCTTACTTAGTCTCTCCCAGTCGCTTCTTCTGAGGAAGGTTTTTGTTAATTAAAAAGAAAAAAAGGGGGGAAAATGGCACTCGGTTTCTGCATCTTGGGAAGTGCTAGAGTCCAAGCCAAGCAGCTACAGCACCAGCTGCTTCAACCAGGAAAGCCCTGGCCACCAGCTCCCGAGTCTTCACTCAGTCAACCACTCACACGCCCACCTACACACTGACACTCAGAATTTTCCGTACTCTCACTCACTCACACTGAGACTCACATAGTCTAGTTCAGCTGCCATCTTCCTCTCCACCACATCAATGGATTCTTATATTCATCATAGCTGAAGAATAAAACTTGGGAGAAATAACAAATTATTTGCATTAAATGCAAATGAAAATAAAATTTATCATTTTGTATATGTAATGAAAGGTGACCTTTTAAATACAAATGCTGGAAAAAAATCTAAAACCAGTCACCTAAGTTTCCACCTTAGGAAGTAGAATAAGATGAAAAAATGAAATCCAAGGTAGGCAGAAGAAAATGCATACTGTGGGAAAGACAGTAAAAACTAAGTAAAAGATCACATACCTGGATTTTTCAAATGAATATTAATAGCATCTTTGTTTCCAGAATGTAGAAGTGCCAAAAATTCACAAGAAAAACAGAAAAACCCAAATCGAACACTTGTTTAAGAGTATGCAGAGGTTACTTTCCACTGAAGTGAGGAGATATTAGTCATCATAAATATTATCTAAAAGCATACAAAAGTGAGTGATTTCATTTGTTTACTAAGTTGGCAGCACTTTAAATATGAATAATTTTTCACTAAAAAATTTAGATGGGTGACTATTGCTATGTTATAACGCAGATTAAAAAACAAAACAATACAAAAAAAACCCGAATACTGTGAGTTCCAACTTATACGTGGGACTAGACATTGGGCACATGGGCACAAGGGCACAAAGATGGGGACAACAGATGCTGGGCACTGCTAAAGGAGGGAATGAGGGAAGGGGGATAAGGGATCTGGAATCCCCCTTTGAGTGCCATGTACCCAAAATGGCATAAATTATATTGCTTTGTAATATAATGTATGTTACTCTGAAACACAGAGGAAATCATGAGATTTGCATGAGAATATGAAAGAACATGTAAAAGGACATGCAGGCACAGACATGTGAACACGTGTATGTCCTGAAGAAATTTCTTTCCTGAATCAATGCCTAGGTCTACCATGGTCTTCCCTTCTTGCTCCTGCCATCCTCACATATCACTGATCCCAGCAGTCCTTCAAATTCATTGCCCTCTTCTCATGTCCTGGACTGGGCCACAGACTCACTTTCTTCCTTTTCTCTTTCCCTTTCCTATTTGCCTGGTTAACTGCTCCTCACTCTCCAGAATACTCATAGCATTCCTCCTTCTAAAGGTTTCCTTGTCCACCCCATTCCAGGTTTGATGTTTGTCCTCTGCATTCACAAGGACAGCTCTCCCACCTACAATTTAGATTTTTGTCAATTTCCTCAAAGCCAACTGGAATACCACAGAATAAAAAACCCTTTCCCCCTTCCTATGTTTGTTCCTATGCTAGTCCTCTACATGTAGTGAACAGAAGATTCTCCTTTATATTGAATCTCACAATGAATTAATGAATCTCTCAAATTTTCATCAATATTCTTTCCTACTTCCCAAGAAACTCCACATTCTTTAAATCTGAATAGGATTTGAACTTGCAGATGAACATGCTTCTTTTGTACCTTTCTGTTCTCAGGTCAGGCTGTGAACCCTGACTTCCCCTCAGCCTCTTCTCCATCTTCTTTATTCTCAATCCACTGTGAAGACCCTCTCATGGACTATGCTCTTCTGTTTCAGCTTCTACTTTTTTTGCTGAACAGTTTTGACCTCTAAAACGAAATAGAGTCTTTTCATTTTTAGAATTTGGCTATATTAATATAGGTCATTTAATAAATATTTTCAATTACTTGTTTGTCATCATATTTTATTAATTTTTGCATTAAAAATTTATTGCTATAGCTGGTAGCCTCATGTGAGTCATGGCATGGTTTTAGTAATCTGCTTTTAGATGTACTTGTCCTGGAATTTTCTGATGTCATCGTCTTGTAATATCACTTCTATCAACATTTGCAGAATGGGTGTCCATAGGAAAGGTGGAAATCATATTGATTATAGTGTAGTCTCTTTTGTTTAAAAATGTTTCATCGGCAAATCAACATTCATGCAAAGCAGGATGCTGTTAAGATATGTCAGTGACTCAATCAAAATCTAATTCAGAGCAACCAGAATTAGAATGTTAAGGTATTCGTGTATTACTGTTAGTATTGCTCTCATTTTATGTAAATAAAATGTGAGTATTGTAATTCTACATGGACTTTTAAAACAAGTATGAGAAAAGGCTCTTTTATGTAAGATTGTTCAATTGAAAGACTTATCATCCTTTCTATTTGGTCCTTCTTAATTCTTTGTTTCATTGACATACAGTGAAACACAACAAGATTCCTACTGACTTAGTATAGTCACCATTTCTATCCCTCCCTTAAGTGTTAAAATGCTATTTTATTTCTCTATCTTTATCTGAGAATTTCACTCATATTCTTTTTTTAATATTTTGCACTCTTCTATACACACTCATACAAATCTCCTGCAAATAACTGGCTTATAAAAGCCAGTTTATTCAATAGTACATAAACAAATATTTTCTTCCTTAAAAAATTTTAATTTTATTTTCCACTTACATTCTTTCTCATTTACCTAAATATTGCCAACTAGAGGCATACAGTCTGGGGGATAATATTGATTAAGTAACTGAAGGAAGAATGAATCAAGATTGTGTGGAGAAACTAAGAGGCATTCAATATGTTTTACCACATATATAAACCAAAATTAGACAAAATATATGAAACAATTGTTTGAAGATACATCAAACAATGTAGGTCACTGATATCTGAGAGATATGAATATATGATGTGAATTCTACTATTTCCCCAGCTTAATGCTTCCAGAGAGATTCCTTTCTGTTGTGTGACAATGACCTTGGCAGACTTTCTGAGTTAAGAAGTTAGAAATGGAAGTCTGAAGAACAACATGACCCAATTTCATCAAGCCATTCTACATGCCCAGTGGCAAGAAAGGAAGTGTAATTATGTCATTTTTCATACAGACAGTGATTCCTTATGCTAGTCAGGCAAGAATTCTTCAGCACTAGTTTCCCAGGACAAGCAACGGGGTAAAGATAGGTAGCTGAGACAAGTTATTTCTTTTTTTGAGAACTTACAGAGAAAAACAGGATGTGGTTAAGAATTTATTAGAGCTAGCTAGAACCAAGATGGCAACTACTTTGCCTGCTATCCAACTTTGGCCCTAATTACATGCTCATTATAGTATATTAACTTGCTAAATGTCACATCTCTAGCCTCATGACAGTTCCAACCTTACTCATTTATAGCAATAAACTATGTAGACTCGATCAATAAAAACATCCTCCTCTTTCACAAGACACCATCAATATCCCAACCTCTGCTTGACATATAATCAGGAAAAAATCATAAAAATAAAATTCAGCAATATATAAAGCCTCTGCCTATGGGACAGCCTGTTTCCTCTTTCTCTTTTTGAATACAGTTGCTTTTGCTTTACTCCAGTGACTCACTTTTACATTATTTTCTGAGTAAATCCAACAACCCACTTGGCCTTTGGGCCAGACCTCAATGTTGGGAGTTCCCTTTTCCTGTATTATCACCATTACTCCAGTGGGACATGGGTCTCTCAACTACAAGGACAGTCCAGGAGAAAAAGGCAAGACCCAAGAAAAAGTTATTTGAATGAACTTTGTTTTCAATTCTTTTCTTGTATTTCTGACTGCCGATGGAGGGCTTTATATAACATGGCCATCTTACAACAAGCCCAAGGATGAAAGAATATCCTTTAAAGACGAAGAGAATGACATGTATAAGTAAGTTGAACCATTTTTTCTCTATGTATCCCAACCTGTATTTCCTCTGTTTTCTTATCACATGTGGTTGTTAAATTTAATATTTTATAAAATAATCCAGGTATATATTTATATTCATAAGATTAAAACACTGTAATCACCAAAAGAAAGAAAATAGTAAGCCTTGTTTCCACTGTTTGATTCCCTGGAAATCCTTTAGTTTTCTTTAACTTTGAAAAATAATCTTACCTCTGACCTTCACTGCATAAATGTCAGTCTGTGCAGGTTGTATATAGGATTGCTTCTTATATGCAGAGAAATTATAATAAATGATGCAGGTCTAATACAATAATAGAGTGAAGATAAGGGGTTCTATTTTTTTATACCAAGATCTGTGCTTGAAATTTCTGTATGTATTGTTGAAACCCAGAGCCCCTGACTGTATCCTTTGTCAGCAAAACAAATGCCCATATCTAATTTAGAGTAAAAATACTCATAAAGTGTTATGCTCCTCATCTGTTGGCTGCTCAGCTCTCATGAATCTTGATCAAGTGGCCCCTCAGAGTATTTTTTAGACGATTAGATCAAGAATTTCTTTACTTGTAAAGCAGATTTATGCTCTTGGATCTCAGAGACTCACTCTTTAGGAATACTTCCTTCACCAGAGAAAATGTTCCTCGCAACAAAACCATGTGTCATTAGGGCCCTCCACATTACAGGCCCTAAATAAATTGTTATCTGCTTTGTGAAGCTCTAAATTTTGCTCCCTTCTTGATTTTGTGTCTCTTAGTGGTTTTGACTGAGGAAATCCTCATTCAAATCATGTTGAGAAGTCCAGTCTTCATTAGCCAGAATACTCAGCTACCTATTTACATTCAAACTGTGTGAGAGGAGTGTCAAAGTTTCACCCTAAAACAACGGACATCAGTGGATCAGTTAAATAATAGAAAAGTAGGTAAATTTTTTAAAGTTAATTAAAAATGATAATACAAAACAGTCACAAGCATGAAAACCTTTTAAAAATATAATTCAAGTTGATAAAATTCAATAAAAAAGGGTTATAATTCTTCTCGTACAAGTTCATATTACAAAAGCATGTGCTGACTCCAGCACATGAATGTATACATTTTCTTATGTCACTGAAAACTGAAAGCAACTTTAGTAATCACTCATAAAAGAGTAAGAAAATAATATGCATATATATGTATATGTATATGTATATTTGTAAAAGGAAATGTCTTCGGACATTTAAAAAAAACAAGATGGAAGAAATTTCAGACTCCAGCCAATGTCTACAAATTTTGAGAAGGGAGAAAAAGGATATGATAAAGTTCACTTTTGCACAGTAAGAAGGTAGGTGGTCTCTGCATTCAGAATGAAATAATTTATAGAAATTAATACCTTTAAGAAACTTACATAATGTATTACAAAATATGCCCTTGTTAAATACTATTTGTAGGAGGTCATTGGTTTACACTGAGCTCCTCCACTAGATTCCAATAGACCGGGTCAAAATGGAGTCACTCATGTGCCACATAATCAAACTGAAACTTTAAGGAAGTGCGTAAACACCCAAGTAGTTTCCCCTCTGCCCACCAGCTTCCTGTAAAAGGTAGATTTACACAGCAACCTATAGGAAATGACCCAGTCAACTTAAACCAACATGAGGTAGAAATCCTCTCTGTTTTAACCCTTACAAGGAAAGAATCATGAAGTAACCTGATGCTAACCAATTAGCTTTCTAATTATCCTGTTTTCCTGTTCTTACAACAGTCTACTTTTCTGTCATGCTCAGTGGAACATTACTTCTATTTTATAGAAAGAGATACAGATCAATATGTGAGAAGAATATTGGACTAAAGCCAATTAGATTTAAAAATAAATTTATGGAGATTTTCTTTTACACTGTATATGGAAACATTCATAACTTTAAAAGCATAACACTGAGCAAATTTTGTCTTTAGGTCCCTAGATAAGCCACTATTTCTCTACTTTTCAGCCTGAAGTATTTCAGAGAAAATTTCTGGAAAATGCTGAAACAGAGAATGTATAACATCTATCTTCCATAATAAAACTGTTATTCCCATTCAACTTAAGAAAGAGTGATGCTTGAGAGAATAAAAATAATTGAAAGATTCTTGTACAAATGATTATGAATATAATTTTTGAAAACGAAAATGAAATGTATTAATATTGAAGTTCTGTGCCTCAGTAAGCTATGATTGTACCACTGCACTTCATCCTGGGAAATAGAGCAAGACCCTGTCTCTTAAAATATATATATTAATACAAAATACAAAAATGTGCATTTGATTGTAGATGCTATTTATGTGCCTTAAAAAGCCCTAAAGTTACATACAAGTGTTAAAGACATTTCCACATTTAGAACCAACGTAAGAGAGAGGCTGAGAAGCAGTGGGCTGGCTCATGCAGACCACACAGTGAGGTTCACAACTCAGTTGTGCATGTTGTCTCTCTGCTTTTGGTGTGTGTGGTTCATAGGTTCATAGGCGAAGGATCATGCCCATTTGGTACTCTGCACAGGCCCAGGGCAGAGTTCCTGCCACTGCTGGATGTTGCTGGGATAGTAGAAGTTCCCCAAGGCTCCAGGAAGCAGGGATGAGAATGAGAGGAGTGAAATTAAAAAAAAAAATCCACTAGGAAAGTATAACAAAGTAAAGTTGGAATCCTGTTGGGGAGATTGCCTACAGTTCATAAGAATGAAACCTTCCTCTTTATTGGAGGTACAACTAGAAATATTGGTTTAGTTGTAAGGCAGGCAGATTTTACTCTTCTCTGTGTTCATTGCAACAGCACAGTGGTTAAGAGAAGGAGCTCTGGAGAGAAAATTTTTGTATTACATGAAATATCCTAATAATGAGCACACTGCAGTATTTGCACAAAGATAAATAAATAAAACAATAAAAAGAGTAAAAAGCTTAAGAACAAACTTATGACTATATAAGCATTATTTATAAAAAAAGATAAATGGGGAATGAGATTTTTAAAGAAATGTTCTAGAAACAAATTTGTAAAGGAGGAGTAAAAACCTTATCTTTGATCTCATATTACACACAAAATAAATTTCAAATTGATCATAGAACTAAATTTAAATGCAATTCAATACAGCATTTAGAGTATAATTTAGGAGAATAACTTCATGACCATAATCTAAGACAAGATTTTTAAAACTAGATCTAAAAAGTGTCTACATAGAAGAGATGTTCTAACACAGTAAGATGAGAGCAAGAATTCTGGAGACAGACTAAGCCAAACTCAAGTTCTGCACTTTTTCTGTAGGGCTTCAGCTCAGATTCAAAACTGGACAATGGGAGTGGTAGTAATAGTGCCTACATCTTGGGATACTACCACTGATCCCACACCCCATAAAGATTGCAGAGCTGTATTTCAGTGATCCCTATCGCTCACAGGTTTCTTGATGAGACTCAGACTTGCTTTCCACAAACTCATCAACTAGAATTATCTATGAGAAACCCCTTTAAGTACTGACTTGAAACTTAACAAAGGTTTTTCCCACAGATCCCTTACTATCTCTCTTTCTCTCTCTCTTTGCTCCAAAAAAGTGATTTTTTTTTTGAGTTGGAGTCTCACTCTGTCGCCCAGGCTGGAGTGCAGTGGCATGCTCATGGCCACCCCAGTGTTGACCTGCT